>MDKI01004649.1:0-10324 GCA_005239505.1 Nicotiana paniculata | reverse complement strand
ATATATATATATATATATATATATATATATATACACTCTGGATCCCAAGAGCTATCCTGCTCATATAACATCATCACTACGCGGGACCTTAATACATACAAAAGAATCAAGCCGTTTCACAACTCACATGGCACAATCACAATATCAAATGAATTTGACGGAGACGAGACAACATCTGCTGCTCTAATACCTTTCCAATGAAAAAGCACTCTACTGAAAGGAACATGCCTGGCTCATACAGATCCCATAATCATATTTAAATCCATCCAAAAATATCGAGTCTACCTTGCTCGCACCGAAC
Source organism: Nicotiana paniculata (assembly GCA_005239505.1). NCBI lineage: Eukaryota > Viridiplantae > Streptophyta > Magnoliopsida > Solanales > Solanaceae > Nicotiana > Nicotiana paniculata. Next base: position 10,023 of record MDKI01004649.1, on the reverse strand, counting down.
TAAGCTAACAGCTTTACCTGGGTCCACATTAACCCACTTCCTCTCATAATATTCAAGAACAACCATCATACCCGGGACAAACACCCCACAATCCACAACCAAATGAACCGAATGCCTTTCAGGCATAACTTCTCAAATAAACAACATTGCACTTCTTTATACTCAGTCCAAATCTTCAATCCATCAAGTGACTACATTTCACGCTTATACAATCTTTCCATGGTCACGCCCCCCACGACCTTCCACATAAGGTAGCAAGTCTGCACATCCACCACTGGCCATACTATGATGTAAGACAAATCAAGAATCCATAACCTGGGTACAAAGCCTCTTCCACCGAATATCGATCTCAGGTGACACTGAAGATAACACCAACTTACTCTGAATTTTCAAATTACGTTTTCTTGCTCTTCCGAGCTCATGACATCCTTATTAACACCGAACCGCAATCTCGATTTTTAATCCTAGTTACATACTGCTTACCGCACCTAACATGCCAATATGAGGTAGCGCAAGAATTCCATCACAACTTATGAACCACCAATAGGGTGAACACCTCATCATATTGAAACCTTTTACTTAACTCAATTCAAGAGTACCATCTCAACACACGAGTGATTTCCCACAATCACCCAACATGCAAATCCTTAAGTAGTAGTCTATACCACCATAACCCTTTCGGGGTCCGCCTATACCTGACATGCCATAACAGTCAAATGCTCCCATATGAAATCCATTACGACGGCCGACAAGCCTCGCACACACCGGCACGAACCACCTGCATAACTTAATCACATCAAAGGAACCGATCACTGCCGTACATGTACCATTTAAACCATGGCTAATCAATCTATTTGCTTTTAATCATCTTCATTTGCCTCAGGAATCATAGAAACGTCCTTCAACTCATAGCAAACTCAACCCTCACTCATCCTGAGTGACCTTGGTTCACGAGACTATGCTGTCTAAATCCCGCAACCCGTCTCATACCCTCCTGATAATATTTCTACAATTCGGAGTTTATTTCTCTCACTCCTCCAATACTATCCTGCATGCTGGAACATGTCATAGAACATTCTAACCATTCTCCTTTTTCTTAGAAATTACTCTACAAAAGCTCGATTCTCGATCATACTGCTTCCTGAAACCCTTAAACGCAAAATTCTTAACTTCTAAACTCACTAGGACCGCTATTGAGAGTCACCCACTCTGACTGGCCCCGAATACAATCAACTCCAAGGCTCTCCTAGAACAGGAACACCCTTTTCAATGAAACACGTGACCGAGTCACTATCCTGACAACTCACCTATGCCTTAAGAAAAATTCTGAATCTTCCAAAGCCTAACTCTGGTCCGACATGGCCAACTTTTGCACACATTCATCAAATCCTACGCACAATCACCATCTTACTCCTTTCCCTTAGCTGTAATAACTTGCCAACACGCCGACAATCCGCAACCCTATGATAAAACAATCCTGCAACCCAACTGCAGATGGTGGGACTCTCCTACTTATCCCAAAGCTACTCCTTGCACCACTATAGACCTTGCCGAGATCCTTTATCCTTTGATAACATGATCTTGCTCAACCAGTCCGTCCAGTTCCTCCAAATTATCTTGCCAACACTCCCTAAATACTCAAACTCTCTAGCATCATTCACACATTCTGCCTCTTAGCGAATAGCCACTAGAACCTCTCACAGAGACTTGCCAACCATGCCACCGCTAACCTATTCACAGGAGGTAACCCACCTATGTAAATCACTCATGGACACCTTCCAACGACGCTGAAATGTACGCTCTCTACGACTTCAATACCCCATCCTACGCCCTTCTTCATTTACCAACTTTACTAGTCCGTCCGCTCCTCATGGACATCCATTAAATGCACGACAATATCTTCAAATTCCAAGCTATGCTGCCGCTTCCCCACTTTGCGGCTTCTCGACTTCCGCTTCTTACACATGGCCTCCTAGAAATGGAACCACCGCCTAGCCTCACTTCAGGACCATTCTATGTAGCTCTCAAACCAGCAGATCACCATGACTTCAAGCTCTCCGAAGATCATCTTTCTCTAGCTGCCTTCATTATGAGCACTTATCTGGTACTGAACCACCACACCTCGCGGTCTCTGCCAACCGTATTTTTCAATACTCCTTCTCAATACTCTGACCCCACGCAACTGAAGAAACTATAACACCGAAAAACTTAACACATCTCATTCGATGAATGACGATGACTTCACATCACAGGTGCATATCCCACCTTACTTGAAGACACCTAGTCTTACTACTTTATCAACCCCAACTAGACCATTTATAATTCAAATATCTTCCCTCTGCCGAAACTAAAATACCGAAATCTCGAAATCACACTCTGAGAAGACCTCCCCTCAAACCATTCATCAGCCCCAACATATGGGTAAGCATTCTACCATCATATCGACATCGTGCGACAACCAATCGCAAGCATCATCACTACCTGAGCATAGCCTTAAGGCTCTCAGAAACACATCTACTGAGCTGAAAAAACATATTGTTCTTTTGCAGGGCCATAACAACAGCCCCAACCAATTACACATGGAAACATCTCGAATTACATCCGTATCACCATTTCAATTCCTCAAATTCTTGATTCATAGCAAGCGCTTCGCGACGCGTAAGATTGAGTAAGAATGAACATAGGCATAATCATCAAAGGAATCAAATCGCACGATGAGGAATCAAGAAGGGAAGTACTCCTAACAGCCCTGTAGCCTCTCGAAGATAAGTACAGATGTCTCCGTACCGATCCGCAAGACTCTATTAGACTTGCTCATAACTCGTGAGACCTACGGGAACCTAACGCTCTAATAGCATGTTGTCACGACCCAAAATCCATAAGGTCGTGATGGCGCCAGACATCATCGTCAGGCAAGCCAATCATTAATTATTCGAAATAGTTTCTGGTATTAACATTTATGAAAAAAAAATTTCCTTTCACTTTATTTCATCTTAACTAAATAAAATTCTATTAAGTAAAGCAATGGTTTAAATATTACGCTTTAGCAAATATATCCCAACACATCCCAGAACCCGGTGTCACAAGTACATGAGCAATTTCTAAGAATTTATACAATCATCACAAAGCCTTTCCGAAATACAAATTGGACTAGGAAATTTAAAATTGAAACAAATACAGAACGAGGGAGACTCTGTCAGCTGCGCATCGCCTCCGGATGATGCAGCTCGCTTAAGTCTCCAAATCCTCCACGTTGCTATGAAAGTACCTGTGCAATAAAAATGCACATCAAGTGTAGCATGAGTACAAAAACAACGTGTACTCAGTAAGTCGCCCGCCTAACCTCAGAGAGGTAGTGACGAGAGGTCAAATTGGACACTCACTAGGGGCCAACAAATTAATTAACAATATAAGATGGACACGATATGCATGTAAAGGTAGTAAAGTAGCATATATATAAGGCACTAAAATCCAAGTAAATACTGGAAATAAACAAACAGTTACCACTTTCTCATTATTTTCCAAAATATCTTAAATAATAATTTCCTATTTGTTTTCCCCCAATATCATAAATCCACAATTCTTTATTTTCCCCCAAATATCTTATCACTTCAAAAATCATGAAAAATATTTAACAATTTAGCATGTGCATACGGGACAAGGACAATCGGCCTGAGCCATCATAATAATCATCTCTATGCACTGCCGAGGGTCGAACGGCCCGAACCATAATATTTCTTTCAATCTATCTGTGGCGTACAGCCCGTTCTCATGAGAGTGTGGGAAATAACACTCCGCTCACAGAATGTAAATTGCGAAGCGGTCACATGCAGTCATGCAAAATCAACAGTCCACCCCAACTACGTCGGGAAAACAAATACTCAAATAAATGACAAATTTGTCTTTTGAAAACCACAAAATAGTATTTAAACCCCTTTTCGAAATTCACTTGCCAAGTTTTTATAATGTTTAATAACATAACCTTATCCGGAAACACAACTGCTCGCGAAAGAAATCAATTCTCTTCTTAGATGATTTAGAAAATAAATTCTAATCTTCCTTAGTCATTCAATTACAATTTCGATTATATTAGCAGTCTAATATCACAGACAAGGTCACAGGTACAACATGTAAGGCATGCTAGTGGGTCCTAAGCTACCCGGACATGGCATAATAGTAGCTACGCGCGGACTCCCGTCACCTGGTGCGTACGTAGCCCACGCAGATAGTCACACATACTTAATTAGTTCACCTAGAGGGATAATTCCCCCTCGCAAAGTTAGAAAGGAGACTTACCTCGCTCCGAAATTCCATAACCGGCTTCCAAGCCCTTCCGACGACTCCAATGGACGCACATCGCCCCAAAAATATCCAATTCACGGCAAACCAATGAAAATATACTCTAATAATTGCAACAATTCCAAATTATATAATTTCCCAACCCCTCTCGGTGAAATGACCAAAATGCCCTTGGGCCCACGTGCCCGGAATCCGAAATTTCTTGAAGGTAAATTCCACCCATAGATTTACTAGTTCAATTATACAATTTACTCTAAATTCCATGCTCAAATTCGGGGCTAAAAATCCAAATTACCATTTCTAGGTTTTCTTCAAGATTTCCCAATTCTCCTACTAATTTCCATGTGTAATCCATGCATATAATCGTGTATTTAACTTAGAAACATGAAGGAATTACTTACCATGACATTGCATGAAGAAATCCTCTTCTTGAAGCCTCCCAAGTTAGACCAAACCAAAAAAGAAATGAAGTAATGGCCACAAATTCTCGGTTTTAGAACATTTTGCCCAGGCCATTTTTCGCACCTATGACTTCCCTCAGCTTGAGCCAACTTCTCACCTGCGCCCAATAACCCGCATCTGCAACCTCACAGGTGTGGAAATACCATCGCGCCTGCACTCCCAACCGGACCATCAATCCTTCGCACCTGCGGTGCCATAGCCGCACCTGTGGCCAAATCATCGCAGGTGCGGTCACACCAGATGACAGAAATTTCTAGCCTTCTTGAAACTCTCAACTTGATCCGTTAACCACCCGAAATCCACCCGAGGCCCCGTCCAATTTTACCAACCTGTTCCAAAACATAATGTGGACTTGCTCGAGGCATCAAATCACATCAATCAACATCGAAACCACGAATCGCACCCAAATCCCAACTTTATGAACTTAGAAATTTCCAACTTCTACATCCGATGCCGAAACCTATCAAATCACGTCTGATTGACCCCAAATTTTGCACACAAGTCATATTCGACATTATGGACCTGCTCCAACTTCCGAAATCACATTTCGACCTCGATATCAAAACTTCCACTTCCGGTTGAATTTCTCAAAAACCTTTAAATTTTTATCTTTAGCCAAATGACTTCAAAATGACCTACGGACATCGCGCTCCCAACTCCAGAATCACCATACAAAGCTATTCCCAGACTCGGAATCCCAAACGGACATCAACATCACTGAAATGCGCTTCAACCCAAACTTAAGAAATTCCTTCAAAAATGCTGACTTCCACATTATACGCCGAAATGCTCCCGGGTTATCTAAAACCCGATCCGGACATATGCCCAAGTCCAAAATCATCATACGAAACTGCTGGAACCTTCAAATTTTGATTCTGAGGTCATTTACTCAAAATTCCAATCTTAGTTGAGTCTTCCAACTTAAGGCTTCTAAAATGAGAATTTTCTTTCCAAATCAACTCTAAACTTCCCGAAATTCAATTTCGACCACACCTACAAGTCATAATACCTGAAATGGAGCTTCTCATGACTTCAAAATTTTGAATGACCCCCTAGAGCTCAAAACGACCGGTCGGGTCGTTACACTCATCATAAGCAAGATACAAAATCAACTTCCTCTAACTCAACACTTCCACAACTATATCTCTTATTGATCATTTTTCTTAATGTAGGCATCGTCTTATTACGAATAGAAGTTCTGGATTTGAATTCTTATAAGTGATCTCTACCACACGATCTAGAGTAAGAAGAAAGAGTGACAGTCCTAAATGCCATGTAGCCTCCTGCTTATAAGTGTCGTGCACAACACACCCATAAACAAGACTCTACTAGACACGACATGTAGACTCCCTACGATAGAACTTCTCTGATACCACTTCTGTCACGCCCCGAACCTGGGGGAGAGACCGGCACCCGGTGCCTTACCTATCCTTGCGTACCAACTTGCGACTAAGGAACTCTGAACATGTGATGTAAGACTTTGGAGATGAGTCACATTGCAAGACAATTGCGAATGCGGACTAAATATTAATAAGAAGCTGCGCCGACAAGGCCATCATAATTATTGCAGCTGACAAACCAACCAAATATACATACAAGGCCTACAAGCCCAACATATTGCACTAACTGATATGATATGTCTACAAGCCCTTACTGATGGATATACTGTGATCGGAACAACTCCCCGACCTACTCATAACATATATATATATATATATATATATACAAGATGTATATTAGGCTCTAGACCCGGCAACTCCGAAAGGCATGGAGCTTACCAATCAAGCTTAACTCGGGAAACACATAATGAGGAGGCCTGCACGTTTGTCTGTTTGAACCTGCACGCATGAAATGCAGCGCCCCCAGAAAAGGGACGTCAGTACGAAATAATACCGAATATGTAAGGAAATATGCTGAAAGCTGAAACTGAAATGATAATATAATAACTGCAAGTAACTGGAAGTCAAAGATAATCTGAAGATATGCTTACCTGCTGATACTGGCTCAACTCTCTCAATATAGTAAGTAAAATAGTTGTCCAACCCTATTAGGCTTGGTATATATATATAACTGCTCTGCATAGTAGGCTCGCTCATAGGCGCTCGGCCATACTAGGCTCTGTATCTCGACCAATTGGGCTCGCTCATAGGCGCTCAGCCACAGTAGGCTCGGTATATAACTTACCATCTGATCAAAGGTTGCCCAATAGGGGCCTGCCCATCGATTATAGCTCAATGGTAATGAAAATACTGTAATACTGTATATATATACTCTCTACTCTCTTGACTGGAAGAAGCAAATATTCAATTGAGTATGAATTCCCGATAAAGAGAATATTGCAGCTTAGAAAATAAGGAAAATATACGTAAATTCCGGGACATGAATTTTTCTTTATGCCTCGTTATCAAGCTTGTGTAATTACAAGATCCTGCAAAATGAAGGAAAGCTTAGCCTTAACATACCTGAGCCGATTCTCCTGACAACTCCCTACTCACGTCAATTACGACAATACGTAATGGCGGACCATTGTAGGAAAATAATCCGTATGATATTCTTGAGAAAGATTATACCGGGCTCCCTTAAAATTGAAAATCCCGTTACTATTATGTTGTATAACTTCGCATGAATTCCTTGTTGGAACAATAACGTTTCCATTCTTATCTTCATGAATTGTTGAAGATGTTAAAGCTGCTTAATGAATTGTTGAAGACGTTTCCTTCAAATTGTTGAATTGTTGATGTTGAAGACATTTCCATTCCATTGTTATATTCTTTGCAGAATGTCTTTTAAGAGATTAGGAAAATGATTCTTGAACTAGGAAGGTGTAAAGCCCGTAAAATTTCATGGCTAAAAATAATGCCCAAATAGGTCCCCGTGTTGTTATAACTATAGAAATTCTTAAAACAGACCCTTTTTGAGTAAAAAATACCCCGGGACTTGAAAGATATAATTTTCCAGATTTGTGCAGGTCTGCGGTCCACTATGCGATCATAGATCAGGTATGCGGACCGCATAGTGGTCGCATACTTGGACATTTTGCTATCCATTTTGAGGACAACTATGCGACCTAGAATGCGATCGCATTTCACGAATGCGGGCCGCATAGTTGTCAGATTCTTGCACCTTGATTTTTGCAGAGGGAGTTATGTGACGCACTATGCAATCGCATAACAGATATGCAGACCGCATAATGGTCGCATACCCGGGCAGTCTGCTTCTTTTTTTGGCCCAACTGAAGGCCACTTATGTGGCAGGTATGCAGACCGCATAACAGGAATGCGATCGCATTCCTGACCGCATACCTGCTTCGGGGCTTCTAATTTCTAATTTTAAAACCCGACCCCCAGCTTTATAAAACACCCCTCCCTTTCATTTTTAAAGACTATCTGATTAAAATAGAGAGAAGTGAGAGTGGGTTCTATTGAGAAAAGTCCCCATCTTCCCCAATTTGGTCCTCCATCTCTACTCAGGCATGGAAGTAATCGAGTGGTCGTCACTTTCTTCACCATAAGAGGTAAGTCTTCACCCTATTTCCCCAAATTCTCAGGTTTTGGTTAAAAATGGAACACACATGAATTGGTTCTTGATGATAAAAGCTAAGACCTTGCATGCATGTGTATAATCTTCTATAATCTAGTAAAGGTAAACGAGTTTGGGGAATTATTCACAAAAAGGGGGTTAGTAATCTAAGGGGTCACATAGCGTTCGATAAAATGCCAAAATGAGTTCGAGTTATGTTTATGGTTCCTAATTCTAAGTGAAATATGTCACGTTGTGGAATAGATTGAAGGTGCTAGACGGTCCGGTGATTTGTGATAAAAAAATTAAAGGGGAAATTCCAACTCGAGGTATGTATGGCTAACTTTAATCTTTGTAGAGTCACCTTGTTGGTGTCCGAGCATTTGGTATGAGCTTCTTGATTGAGCATATGTGAATTGATTGTTCTAATTTTTTGAGACGTAAGATTCTATTCTCTGATTGTCCTTGTTGAGTTCCATGCCACCATGCTATATGAGATTGTGAAAAGGGTGATTCTTTGTGCTTACTCTATCATGTGCAAAACTCGTTAACTGTTGAATACATCGCTATGCAAGGATGTACTACCAAACAAAATAAATGATAACGAATCCAATTGTTGAATGTATATAAGTGCTAAATTCTGTGTAGTAAATAATAGAAAGGAAACGGAGATAAACTAATTGAGTTATATGTTGATGGCATACCCTATATGACTCACTGTTTGATAAAGATTTCTGTTGCCTTGATTTCATATGGTTACTTGGTTGTTACGAATGAATATCCTTGATGATGAGAATCTTTGTGATTGAATTGTTGGTTGATGTTGCTATCAGTTACATTGTTGAACGTATCAAAGTGCTAAAGGCTGTGTAGCAAATGATGAAAGTAAATATGGACTGATTTTATTGAGTTAAATTATTGTGGCAACACCATATATGAATTCCTGATTGGTAAGGATCATTGTGCCTTGATTTCACATAGTTATTGGTTGATATGAAGATCATTGTGATATAATTGTTGGTGGTTGTTGCTGTGAAATGTGATTGTACAATGGGATCGGGTTGCACGCCGCAATAGAATTGTAAGGTGGGATCGGGTTGCACGCCGCAACAGAATTGTAAGGTGAGATTGGGTTGCACGCCGTAATAGAATTGTAAGGTGGGATCGGGTTGCACGCCGCAACATAATTGTAAGGTGGGATCGGGTTGCACGCCGCAACAAAATTGTAAGGTGGGATCGGGTTGCACGCCGCAACAGAACTGTAAGGTGGGATCGGGTTGCACACCGCAATAGAAGTAATAAGGGTGTAATGTGACTGTGAGATGGGATCGGGTTGCACTCCACAAAAGAATAAACAAGGGTGGAATATGATTGTAAGGTGGGATCGGGTTGCGCGCCCCAACAAGGGAACAATTGAAATAAGAAAAATGTGAAAACCTCATTTGTGATTCTTTGTATCCCTGTGCAATATTTTTTTGGGTTTCTATAACTCCCTTTTATATGTGTATTGCTTGATTTTACATAGAATAAAGTTTGTCTATACATGCTAGTACTATTCAATGGTACTAACGTCCCTTTTGCCGGGGGCGCTACATCTTTTATATGGATGTAGGTGGTTCTATAGCAGGTATCTCGGTCCGTCGTTAGTGGTGCCTCCTCTTCATCTCTTCAGCAGTTCTAGTGAGCCCCATTTCCTCTCGGAGCCGTGTGTGGACCATATCATTCTCTTTTGCTTATGTTGTA
>MDKI01225130.1:0-32715 GCA_005239505.1 Nicotiana paniculata | reverse complement strand
TTATATTATTTTTCCATAGAAAAGCTAAGGACGCCTGGACTAGTGCGCCCGCGCTCAGCACGCACTAGTGGCCGCGCTAGTCAGGTTTCTCATTGTCCCTAGTAAATTCTATTAGCGCGGTCGCGCTAGAGGCCGCGCTAGTGAGGTTTCCCACTGTTGCTGTATTTACAGAAAATTTATTATTTTTATTTTACAGCAATACAGATTAATAACACCTACTACCCTATAACCGTAATGCTCGACCTTCACAGCTTCCTATCGAGTGTCATGTCCTCGGAGACTTGAAGCCTCGCCATATCCCGCCTGATCACCTCTGCCCAATACTTCTTAGGCCGCCATTTACGTCTCCTCGTACCCAACCGCTCGCACCTCCTTACCGAGGCATCCAAGCTTCTCCTCTGTACGTGCCCGAACCATCTGAGCATCGCTTCCCGCATGTTGTCATCAATGGGAGTCACGCCCATCTTCTCCCGAATATCTTCATTTCTAATCTTATCCATCCACCTCAACATCCTCATTAGTCATTTTTGCTACTTTCATCTTATGGATATGTGAGTTCTTAACTGGCAAACACTCATCCCCATACAACATGGCCGGTCTAACCACCGCTCTATAAAACTTACTTTTGAGTAGCGGTGGCACTTTCTTATAAAAAAATGATTTAAAGCGATTCATAAATAATTATGTGTATTTAAATAATCTCTTTAAAGAATAAAACAAAAAACTAAAATTAAATCATTTTCAATATAAAAATTTATCATTCTTTTCTGGAATAGACTAAACGTAAAAGTAATCACCATTAATTGAGACAAAAGAAATACGAAAGAGTTTATAGTAATGTATGGTGAAAAAGCGATATTTATGGAGTTTAGGGTGGAATATGGCAATACGAAAGAGTCTTCAAAATGACTTTATAGCATTAAGAATCTAATGTTGCGACTAAATTTCTAAATTTACAGATAAATTAAGATCGTGGCTTCGATACAAACGCTTGCATTTTGGAGAATTTTTCTTTACAAGAAGTAATTGCATGGATTAATCATCCATGATGAAATAGCAAAATATAATCTTATAAAATATCATTAAACTTTACTTTTCTAATTGAGCATAGCCGGCCTAGTATGGCAATCTGTGTAGGAATTAGTACGTGAGACCGCGATAAAAAAGGACACATGTGTTAGAAAAATAGTTGATAATATTGACAAACAATAATAAAAGAATAGAAATAACTTATCAAATAAATACTGTGTCGCGGTAATCCACTGCCTTGAAAGCGATTTCGGTCGGACTTGGTGCAAATCGTTAAGATGGTCGCTCCCCAAGGTTCCATAGTACTTCTAAACACGTGCACTTGTGGCTGAAAATTTAGAGTTTGCAAAAAAAAAAAAAAAAAAAAAAAAAAAAAAAGTATTGCCCCGAAAAAATAGGCAGAAGAATAGTCTTTTGATAAGATGAGAGAATAATGTTTATGGTTGGTTATTTAGTCCACAAATGATGATGCTTATATAGGCAAATCGTCTACATTTTCTTCCATTAGAAAAAATATAAGAATCAAAAGGGACTTAATGTTATGTAACATTATTCTTGTCTTAATGACAAAATTGTCATAAAGACTATTGTCACGATCCAAATTTAAATCCTGTCGTGATGGCCCCTATCGTGATACTAGGCAAGCCTACCTTCCCAAAACTACTACCAATTTAAATATAAGAGTTTAGTAAAGTTTTTCAATATTAGAAATTTCCATAAAATCAAAGTTAAATCTGAATTTGAAGCAAAGTGCAAGAAACAAATTCGAATTTGAAGCAAAGTGCAAGAAACGAGCCCCAAATATCAGGGTGTCACCAAGCCATGAGCGTCTAAGTATTTAAAACTATTAAAGCAACTATCTAAATGTCAATACAAACAGAAAGAAAGATAGAAGGAGTAACAAGGTCCTGCAGACGCTGGCAGTGACCTTGCAGTCTCCAAAACTCAACTGGCCTGGACACAACAATCGTCGTGCTCAAACACACTTGGATCTGCACATGTAGTGCAGGGTGTAGTATGAGTACAACCGACTCAGCAAGTAACAACAATAAATAAGGAAGTGAGTAGTAGTGACGAGCTAAGCAGAACAATTCAATTGATAATTTTCACAGTTAAGGATAAACATGAGTAAAAGATCAGTTTCATAAATTATCAACCACAACACGGCACATAGCAGCTAATATAAAACAACAAAGAAATAGATGAAACCTCACAGGCATTGTCACTCAATCCTTCATCCCTCAATACACATGCTCAATAGGTACCTACGCTCATTGGAAGTGTTCAGACTCCGGAAGGGCTCCTACAGCCCAAGCGCTAATCTGCACGGACCACTCACGTGATGCACGGACAACTCACGTGCTATAATATCATATCTGGATCCGCACAGACAAATCACGTGTTATAGTGTCAATATATGAATTCGCATGGATAACTCACGTGCTATAGTACAATACCTCACTCAGTCATGTAGATCTCTAGCCTCAAAGCTCTCAATAAAGAAAGGAAATAGCCCAAATCAAAGTATTACAGTGTATCAGCAAGAAGATAACAGAGAATGGGGTAAACATGTACAAGAATCACTATGACTGAATATAACTACTGTGAGCATGGATAAAGCCTAAGCATGATCTCTAACATGAAAGCAGTCAAGTTCTAACAGACAGGAAAGCACATAAACCCAAAATAAAGGCTAGGAGACTTCATAGTCTCACGGGACGGGCCAAGTCTCAATCTCTCACGGTGTGATACGCCCATCACCTGGAAAGGGTATCACCTCGAAACAGTCACATGATACCAAATCTCCGGGTTTCATACCCTCAAAACCAGATTTAAAACTGTTACTTACCTTAACATCGTAGAAATCCTACTCCGGGATGTTCTTGCCCCTCTACTCGACCTCCAAAAGCTCTGAATCCATTCACAACCAGTACAATACCATCAATATATGCTAATGGAATGAATTCCACAAGAAAAACTATCAAATTAGACCAAAATCCCGAAATCGGCTCAAACCCGACCCCCAGGCCCACGTCTCAAAATCCGACAAAAATTACAAAACTAGAAAGATTATTCACTCACGAGTCTAACCATACCAAATTTATCAAAATCCAACACTGTTTGGTCCCTCAAATCCTCACATCAAACTCTCCAAAATCCCAAGCCCTAACCTATCATCTTCACCCTAAATTTTCACTAATTACATGATTAAACAACAGGAAATCACCATAAACACGAGTATTAGGGCTTAAGCAACTTACCTCACTGATATTCCTTGAATCCCTCTTCAAAATCACTCTCAAAAGCTTCAAAATCACTCTCAAAAGCTTCAAAATCGACTGAAAAAATGGTGAATGATGGACTAAAATTCGCGAAATGTGCAATTTATACTTACTGCCCAGGTTGCCCCCGATCTTGCCCTCGATTCTGCCCTCGATCATACCCTCGCTCATGGCCTCGACCCTACCCTCGGTCATTGCCTCGATCCTGCCCTCGATTATGGCCTCAATCCTGCCCTCGATCATGGCATCGATTCTGCCCTCGATTATGGACCGCCTCAATTTTTGACAGATGCAGAAAAAACCAAAAAATCACACCAGCAGATATCAGCCATCAACCAAAGTCCAAAAATAATCCATTAACCATCCCGAAACTCACCCGAGGCCCTCGGCACCTCAACCAAACATACCAACACATCTTATAACATCATACGAACTTAGCCGAATCTTCAAAACACTCAAAACAACATTAAACACCAAATTAACCTTGGATTCAAGTCTAATTACTTCTAAACTTTCAAATTCCGCAAACGATGTTGAAACTTACCAAACCACGTTCGAATAGTCTCAAATTTTGCACACACATCAAAAATTACACTTCGAACATACTCCAACTTTCGAAATTTCATTCCGACCCCGATATCAAATTTTTCCACTGCCGACCAAAATCGCGAAATTTTGAATTACGCCAATTCAAGTCTAATTCTACCAGGGACCTCCAAATTACATTCCGGATGCGCTCCTAAGTCCAAAATCACCTAACGGAGCTAACCGAACCATAAAAATCTAAATCCGATATCAATTACTCAATAGTCAAAACTTGGTCAAACCTTTCAGATTTAAAGCTTCTAGTGGTGAATCATTCCTCCATATCAATTCTGAACAACCTGAAAACCAAAATCGACGATTCATGTAAGTCATAATACATCATGCGGGACTACTCATGCCCTCAAACAACCGAGCAAAGTGAAAATTCTCAAAACGACTGGTCGGGTCGTTACAACTATAACTTCAAACTTTCTGAAAGAGCTAATATCTTTTCACAAACGAAGTCACAAAAATTAAGAAACGTCATATGAATGAATATGAACCATTTATGAAGTAGTAACTTCATTCTCCCACTCGGCATATACATTCAATCTAGATATGTTACAAAAATTAACGGTGGAGAGGTATGAGAATTAACCACAGATTAATTATAGATTAGAAGTTATTTATTCTTTGCATTATCAAATTAGAGTATAAGTCTAAAGAGGAATAATACCAACAATCCCCCTCTAATGCAAAGATAAAGAATAAGAACAATTTCTGGGCAAAATGAAGGAACATGTACTTAAGTGTCAATATCTTTCGATATGAATTGACACGTAGTGAAATGAGGTTACGACTAATATCCACAAAGTGAAGTACTGACATGAGTTGAGAACCCAACAACACATAATATATCCTTAATGTTTATGCAAACTTCGCGATACCAACAAAGTGCTTTTATGGTCATGCACACACCTTGAGTCTCATGAGTGCTCTAAAAAGACATCCCAAGTCTTTCATAAAAGGCAACCACACCTTTACACTCACGTAGGTGATTCCATCAAGTCTATCAACATTTAGACCACCTTAAGGCTAAGGAAACATTGAGAGAAAAATAGGATCAACATTATAAAGCAGTACCACACGCCATAGGATAGGAAATGTAGTGCATATTGAAGTCTCATATGGCTTCGTTTGACCATCAAAGAGTTTCCACCATACTTCCTTAGTCAATGGGCTTTAGCCCCATCCCCCTTCAAGGATAACTCTCCTTATCAAACCCTTGGTTAAAACCCGCCAAATTTCTTTCGAAACTTATATATTCCAAGGAAATAACACTATGTTTCAATAATTGTTTCACTGCACCATGTCTGATGCGAATATGTCTTCTTTTCTCATTGTACACATTATTCTTGGCAATTCCAATTGCCGTTTGTGAGTCACAATGTAAAGAAACTGGTGAATTTTGTCTTTCCCACAAAGGCACTGATAAGTGGGGATTTTGACTACTTATTAGCACCTTTTAGCGTTTGTTTTAGTCCAAAAGTATTGAATTGTGTTCCCCAAACTAATGAAATTATGCAAAATTGCAGGAATCCTGCAAGTTTGGTCTCCCGAGATGAAATCTGACTCAAAAAGGAGTGTTCTGAAGCACAAGGCAATAAAAGGCGCATAAGTGCAAATGTGCGGTCCGCAAAAGTAATTATGCGCCACAGAAGAAATTCCGGACCGCAAAATTCCATTTGCGGCCGCATAATAAGAAGAAAAATATAGCAAACCATTCAGCAATGTGCGGCCGCAGAACTAGGTTAAGAGTCAAAGATCAGAGAATATGCAAAAAGATCAAGTCCAGGACACTTTGTGAATTGCGAAGCGCACAAGAATTGTGCGACCACGGAAGATTGCCTCGCGGATGCAGTCCAGAAATGTGTGGCCACAGAAGATTGCCTCGCAGCCATAGTTTAGAAATGTGCGATCGCAGAACTCCACTTCTTGCCAGCTGAAGAAATATGCGGACCACACATGGAATTGTGCGACCGCAGAACCTCCCGAGAGGCATTTTGTTCGAGATTTTCGGACTTGTATAAATAGACGAGTTTCAAAAAAGATCAATTTTTGAACATCTGAAGTTGTTGTAGTTGTTTTTCTTTACTAACTTAGGAAGTTTTATATTATTTTGGGTATCTAATTTAGTACTTGTTTATGATTGGGTGTTGATTATTTAGCTTATTTCATGCTTCAATTTTTTAATTAATGGTTGCTGACATTGATTCATGCCTATTTTTGACTTAATTTTTACTTGAGAAAGAGAGACCTAGTCTTGGATAACTTAACTAACAAGGAATTGGGTCGATTGAGAGATTGATTAACCCAATTAAAGGGTTCAACCTAGAGATAGTAATCACTCGACTTGAGCTCGTATCAACCATTTTGGTTGATACCCATTTGGGCTTGAAAAATCCAAATTGGGCAAAATCACTCTCTGATCGAGAGGTATTGAGAGGGTAATGTAGATTTGAGAGCTATAATACGCCCCAATGAACAAAACAAGTATTAACGTCTTTATTTCATTAGGCAAACACCTAGGTTATGGTCACAACCCTAGGCCTTTAAACTATTTGGAAAAACACCAAAAATATTGATTCGCTTCTAGGTTCTTTTCTTTAACTTATAATTGCTATAGTAAAATTAGAATTAGAAATCAAAACTTGTTGTGGAATTTCAATTTAGCTATTCCTTTTGCTTTCGTCAAGTGTATACTCCTAACACCCCTAGTAACTCCCTGTGGAAATCGACCCCGACTCTTGTTAGGTACTATTCTTCCAACGATCGTTCCCACTCACTGGACGTGGACCAGACACGTCTGCCAATAAGTTTCTTAGTTATTCAGCTTCTTTCCCTTCTAACTCAAGGGTAATAAATTTAGATTTCATGGTCGAACGTGCTATACAAGTCTGTTTTGAAGACTTCCACGAAATAGCATCTGCAACCAAAGTATACACATAGCCACTTGTGGAGCTAACTTCAACATTGTCAGTAACCCAGTATGCATCACTAAATCCTTCTAAAACATCATGAAATTTATTAAAATAAAAACACCAATCCATAGTACCTCTCAAATACCTTAGTATTCGATGAAGAGTACTACAATGTCCACTACTGGGGTTGTGAGTTTATCTACTCAATCTACTAAAATAATAAGCAATATTAGACCTTGTATAATTCAAGAAAATATTACACTACTGATTATCTTAGCATATTCAGTTTAAGAAACACTTGATTCTTTATTCTCTCTCAAATGTACGTTAGGATCATAAGGAGTTGTCACAGGAGCTACATCAAAACAATCAAACCTTTTCAACATTATCGATGTAACGAGACTGAGACAATGAAAATTCATTGGCAGTTCTTTTAGTTTTAATCCTAAAATTACATCTGCTTCTCCAAGATATTTCATTTCAAATTTAAAAGACAACAACTTTTTAGTCTCATTTACATTTTTCACATTAGGGCTAAATATTAACATGTCATCCACATACAGACATATAATTACACAAATCCTACCATCTTGGAATAAACTTAAATATCAGGTGCATTAACAACAAACCCATTATCTACTAGTATGTTATTAAACTTTTTATATCATCACTTAGGTGTCTACTTAGGACGTTATAGAGACTTTCTCAATTTGTATACTTTATTCTCTTGTCCTTGGATCACAAAACCCTCAGGTTGAGTTATATAGATCTCATTCTCTAAATCGCCATTTAGAAAATTCATCTAAATATTCATTTTATGTATCACTGAATTATGGATAGCGGTTAAGGCAACAAGAGTTATAATAGTTGTTATTTTAGTCACGGGAGAATAAATATCAAAGTAATAAATGCCTTTATTTTGGTTAAAACCCCTAAATAAGTCTAGCCTTATATTTCTCAATTGTACCATCAAGTCTCAATTTCTTGTTAAATATCCACTTGCTACTTATGGATTTACAACCTTTAGGAAAAGCAGACAAGTCCCAAGTGTGATTAGGAACTATGGAGTATAATTCACTTTTAATGGTCTCTTTCAAAAAATTAGCATTTATTTACCTCAATACTTCATCAGAAGTCTTAGGGTCTTCTTCTACTAAATAGGTAGACACTAATTCATAATTCAAAAGATCAAGTTCAATTTCAGTCAAGAAAGTAGTGATAAAGTCAGGACCAAAGCTAGCTTCAATTCTACATCTCTTATTCCTTCTAAGTTCATTTTCATGATCATTAGTATTAATGCTAGAAGAAGGCACAATATGAAAATTAACAGACATAAAAATATTATTAGGCACATCAGTAGAAACATTATCTTTCAATGAAAAAAACATGCTCAAAAAATTATGCATCTCCAGATTCACAAATAGAATGATCATTCAAAGATAGAAATCTATATGCAACATTATTTTGATCATAAGCAATAAAAATGACATCAAAAGTCTTGGGTCCTATAGTTACTTGTTTAAAATCAGGTAGACTAACCTTAGTCAAACAACCTCACACTTTTTAGAAATTTCAAGTTAGGTAAAAATCCTTTCCATAACTCATAAGGAGTGTATCTAACTTCTTATGAGGGACTCTATTAAGAATATAACATGCAGATAAGACAACTCCCCCCCCCCCCCCCCCATCTTGCCAGATAAACTTGAACACAAAAGCATAGAATTCATCATTTCTTTAAGAGTTTGACTTTTCCGTTCGGCTACACCATTTTGTTGGGGGGCATAGGGAGCACTAACCTCATGTATCGATCATACCATTTTTATCATAAAAAGCTTCTAGAGTATTAGTATTGTATTCACCACCCTTATCAGACCTAAGTCTCTTGATTTTTCTATCTAATTGATTTTCTACTTCTGCTTTGTATTTTAAAAACATGCTTCTAGCCTCATCCTTAGATTTAAGAAGATAAGTGCATCTAAACACGTCATCTGCAAAAGTAATGTAATATTTCTTTCCACCCTTACTAACAGTATTCTTGAAATTAGCTAAGTCTGAATGTACTAGTTCAAGCAATTCTGTCTTTCTACTAGTTATATCTTCAAACGGCTTTTTGGTATATTTTGCTTCTATACAAACAGGACACTTAGAAAAATTATTAACATTAACTGCAAGAATTAATTCTATTTTTTTAAGTCTTTTTATAGAAGTAATATTATTGTGACATACCCTACCATGCCACAAATCAATAGACTCAGAAATATAAATAGAATTAGAAGTACTTGCATTACTAGTAATCTATTGAACAATGTTCAATACAAATAAACCTCCATTGAGGTAACCCTTCCCAACAAAGTCTCTTCCACGAGAAATAATAATTTTATTACATTCAAAAATAAGTTTAAGCATGGCTTTGTTGAGAAGTGCACCAGAAATTAAGTTTCTACGAATGGAAGGAACGTAAAGAACATTGTTCAAGGCTAAAGTTTTTCCAGAAGTTAACTTAAGAAGTATTTTTCCTTTACCCATAACTCCAGCCGTAGTAGAGTTACTGATGTAGACACACTCGCCATCGGTAGACTCCTCAAAGTCATGGCACAACTCCTGATTGGCGCAGAGGTGCCTCGAAGCGCCTGTGTCCAGTATCCAATCAGTCTTGTTAGCCATCATATTTTCCTCAACGACCACAACAACAATCACATCCCACTTTCAGTAAGGTTAGCTTGAACGGGAGCTTTCCCTCCATGCTTCGAGCTTTGCTCTTTTCTTTGGTTGCACTAGAAGGCCTTGTGACCAAGTTTTTTACAGACATAGCAAGGTTCTTTCGACTTTTGGATTTGGCTGTCCGGTTTATTGAAGTAGTTCTGCTTCTTCAAATATCCTTTCTTTTGGCCTTTCTTCTGCTTGCCTTTAGACATGTCTTTCACAAAAGTACGAGCAGATTCTAGAAGGTTAGCTTTAGAAGAATTAAGAGAGAGAGAGAGAGAGAGAGAGAGAGATTTCATCTTATCCTTAAGACGTTCTGCCTCTTTATCTTTGAGACGGTTAGTTCCTTAGTCCTCATATAACTGATCACTTCTTGGAGAGTTAAGTTCTTCTTCTTGTGCTTGAGTTGGTTCCAGTAATCACTTCAGGAATGAGGGAAATTTTCAAGCAGAACATTAGCTTGAAGAATCTCACACATCTCCATGCCTTTGTTTAGAACATCAGCAGTCAAGTTATCATACTTGTGAACGTGCTCTATAATTGGCTTATCATCAACCATTTGGAACTTGATCCACCTTCCAACTACATACTTCTTTTTCCACGCATCATCTGCGCCATATTTCTTCTCTAAACTATCCCATATGACTTTAGCAGATTTATAATTTTTAAATAAAACAGAGGGTTAGTCATATGGTTAAGCAGATGTCCTCAAACAGTTTTATTATCTTTTTCGAATTTCTTTTTAGCAGCATCGTCAACAACAATAGTAGTAGTAGTATTATAACCATCAACAACAACAGTAGTATTAGAAAATACATTAGCAGAAGGTTCAATGAAAAAAAACATAATCAGTTTCTAGTTCGAAGAAAATCAAAAGTTTCTAGGACCAATGCTCATAATTGTTTCCATCCAAAGGCTCAAGCTTTGACAAACCGGGAAGAGTTTTAGTCAGTGGTCGCCATTGATCAATATTATACGTGAAATCTCTTTCAGATTGTCTGAAAAATAGTTGATAATATTGACTAAGAATAATAAAAAAATAGAAATAACTTATCGAATAAATAATGTGTTGTGGCAAGGTACTGCCTTGAAAGCGATTTCGGTCCAATTGGTATAAATCTTGAAGATAGGTCTCTCCCCAAGGTTCTACAGTACTTCCAAATACATGCACTCGTAGCTGAAAATTTGGAATTTGCAAAAAAAAATTCCCCGAAAAAATAGGAAGAAGAATAGTCTTTTGAGAGTATGAGAGAATAATATTTTTGGTTGGTTATTTAGTTCACAAATGATGATACTTATATAGGCAAATCGTCTACAATTTCTTCCATCATAAAATGTAAGAATCAAATGGAAGTTAATGTTACGTAACATTATTCTTGTCTTAATGAAAAACTTGTCATAAAGACAGTAACTTCAAGCTTTCTGAAAAGCTAATATCTTTTCACGACGAAGTCACAAAAATTAAGAAACCGTCATATGAATGAATGTGAACCATATATGAAGTAGTAACTTCATTCTCCCACTCTGCATATACATTCGATCTAGATATGTTATAAAAATTAATGGTGGAGAGGTATGAACATTAACCACAAATTAATTGTGGATTAGAAGTTCTTTATTCTTTGCATTATCAAATTAGAGTATAACGCTTAAAAAGGAATATACCAACAACATGGACTCACCCTTTCGTTCGGAATTAAGAAGGAAAATATAGTATAACTATATAGGCTAAAATTGGTATATATTAAATGATCGAATGATTGCATGACACATGAAACTGGATCAGGTGGAAGATAAATCAAGTGAAAATCAAGACCGAGGACAACAACTTCAGTTAGTATCGGGTAGATCCCGTGGGGAACGCAGTTAACGGAAGCAGGCGAATGTTTGTCAGCAAATGGCATTTAATGAAGAATATTTCTCAGTATTAAATAGACAGCCGTTGTAGAGAATTTTGGCATTCATGGCCTGCCGTTATATATTCATCAATAGCCCTCATTATTGTCATTTAAAAAGGGCTTGATCCTAGGATCTTGTTTCCTAGTTATAGTTATAAATAGGAACTTCAATAACTAGTGTAGGACATGCGAAATCTCTGGCAAAACTTATGCTATACTTTGTTCTCGAGAAAAATAATACAACTTTACTCTTTGTTGAATATTGTTCTTACTTCTGCGCTCGGAAGCATTGCTCCCGGAGCTTGGCCTACCATTTCCTTTGATTTTAATGATAAGCCTTATTTTTTATCTAATTTATTTATCATTTTGAGTTAAATCAGTTCGCTTGTTTATTAACCACATAAAAAATTCAACGGTATTATTTTACGGATAAATAATAATATAAGAGCGAGACGAGATTTAGAACCCTAATATGAACATCTTGTGAACCGGGCTTTTCCAACAGAAAAGATATAGAGTATCTACTCAAGTAAAATCATAAGGTGTGCACAAATTAATCTAGACATCAATCGTTATAAAAAAAAGTCTCCGTGTTAGTTCACAATGTGAACGACTGATGGCTACAATGCGCCGATAGCTTAAAATTGCAATTTTTCTCTCTTATTTCGGCCGAGAATTAATAGGACGAAAACAAAAGTTATACTTTGCGTATGCAGAATTAAGTTCTGCAGCCCTCTGATATATCCTTTTGTCTTCCACTACTGACTATTAATTAAAGTATGCTTATAATATTTCATGATAGACTTTACCTAATTAGCTAATGTCTACACTTCTCGATCTTGGCTATTGCCTACCATTCCACAAGCACGTGTGGGAAACAAAGCGAGTCAAGATTTAAATTTTATAAATTCGTGATGTTACTATTGATTTCACTATTTATTTTAATTACTCTCTTCAAAATTTGATATTTATACATATTCAGTAAAGCTTCTAACGTTATAAAAGGTCTCAATCAAAATTATTAAGTTGGTTGAACTCATAATTTATATTACTTTTGTGTCTCGTTTGTTCCGATATTTTTTGGCTGCTATAAAAAAATACTGTTATAAAAAATATATATTATAACATAATATAAAAATTGATTAAATAACTATTATATAAGAATATTGTTATAGTTAGTATGTCCATTTCCATGGAAGGAGAAGTAAAGACCATTGCGGCGTTCAAACTCATCTCTGGTTTTTTTTCTTTTTTTGGGCATATAGTAAATATGTCTTTCTATCACCACATTCCCTTACTCTTCAAGTTAACCCAAACCAAAACCACAAATCTTTAACTCTCTTTTCTTTCTCTCTCTATATATATTTGTTCTCTAGCAATGACACTGTATACACACATATAACTATTAAAATCATTTCAGTGCTTTCACGTTATCATCTAAATTCCTCCTTTGTCCACAACCAATAGCTTTTACACTGGAGTATTAAATATTCTAATTCAGTCTACCCGACCAATAAAACGACAATCTAACCTACACGAGATTTAACATCCTACTACTACAAAGACAACATCCTCGTGTACGTTACAACCAGAGGCCGATCTACCTTGCCTCTTGAGGGGTCACGGAATCTCGTTAGTTTCGGTAGAAACCATATATATATATATATATATATATATATTTGTAAATACAGTTGGGACCCCTTAAATAATTTACGTATGCCCCCAAATATAAAAACTTAACCGGAGAAATGGTTGAGTAGAGTGCTTTAGTTTCCTCCCTTTAGTGGTTGACGTGGGTACGAAACTCATGTTTAGCTTTTACTCCTTTATGTAACATCAGGTTTTTTTCCCCTAAAATCAATTTTAGTTTAGTACTAGTATATACTGGTCAACTTAATTAATTTTATTCTCTTTGTAAATATCACCCTTCAAATCAAATAAAACTTCAAATTACAACTTATTGCTCCACAAATGAAAAAATATAAATACTTTATGTCACAACCTTCTTCAACCATCACTTCAATAAAGTAGTGGGCATCGTCAACTCTGACTCCACGATGGCAACGGAGAATTTGAGACTCTTCTTCACATACTTGACTACTAACACACCCTTAATCTTGATTTTTTTGTGTAAGTTTTTGATAATTTTAAAGTGTGAACACGCTTTTGGTCATTGACTCCTTTTTAATTGAGAAAAAACTAGAAATTTTAAAGTTTGAAATAGACTTAAATCAAACACCTTCCCTTCCCGTAGTACCCATTTTGCGAAAAAACTCTCTCTGTTCGATGTTTTTTCTTTCTTTAGAACTTTTTTTAATACTTAGATGATAAGTTATCGATCATAATTATTAAGTTTTTAAAGAATTGCACGCCGAATTTTATCACTAATAATTAGCATCTAGGTGCACGTCGAATTTCATCACTAGTAATTAACATATAGTGGTGCCTCCGTAGCATTGAAGTTCTGGGTCGGCCTCTTGTCACAGCTGAATATATCATTAAACCCCGTTCCCCATGAAAATCACGTTCTGATCAAGCTCACGTCAATTTCGTTTCAATTAATCATTATCTTCCACCCTGTCCACACTCTGCTATATATATTGACAATCTTGAGGAATAACATCCTCGTATAATAGTTAGCAGTACTGAATAAACGAGGTACAACAGAATAATGAGTCGCTTGGAAAGCTGGCCAGAGCCAATTATTAGAGTTCAAGAACTATCGGAAAGTGGCATTCAAGAAATCCCTGACCGTTTCGTGAAACGTCCAGTGGACAGACCATGTTTGCTAGAGAATGAAGCCAACATCCCATTAATTGACATCGAAAGCTTGAACTCTTGCGATGAATCTGTTCGCCAAGAAACTATGGAACTCATTTCCCAGGCTTGTCGCGACTGGGGTTTTTTCCAGGTGGTGAATCATGGCGTTAGCCATGAGCTGATGGCAAAAACTCGCGGTGTTTGGCGCGAGTTTTTCCATCTTCCGCTAGAGGAGAAGCAAAAATTTGCAAATTCTCCGTTTACTTATGAAGGTTATGGCAGTAGGCTTGGAGTGGAAACAGGTGCTAAATTGGATTGGTGTGATTATTTCTTCCTTCATTATCTTCCTGAGAAGTTAAAGGATGAGAACAAATGGCCAAGCCTTCCAAATTCATGCAGGTGAACTCTCATTTTGCATTTTCCAGTTTAGCGATCGCTTAGCCCTAGGTAACTTGTCATATTAATGATATGATCTCAACATTAGCTTATTCAGAGTTATATTTATGTGTTGAAAATATAATTAGATAAACGAAATATACTATCTCTAACAGCTCTAATCACACACTTAAACATAGTATAGCAGGTAGAAGTCTTGAGATTGAATCTCACGCTATGTACAATTACCAAAAGAATTTATATCGTTCGTAAAAAAACGCACGTGAAAGGGCGTGGTGAAGATATCATTAAAGAAATAAAATTATTATTTTCTCTAACAATCTAAATTTTTAAATAAGAGATAATCACACACTTTTAACATTATGAAATTAAAAGAAGAAAATTATTCATGTGACATATATACTTAAGGATCAACACGTTTATCAATAAATTCAATTTATATTTATTTAAGATATATATTCTCAACTTCATTCACATCTAGGTTTAACAGTGGTCCTTAGTTGGCGAATGGTCCTTGCACTAGTTAGATGCTACTAATTGTCTTTCCCCGTGTTTTTCAATAGCAGAAATCTTCCAAACAACATGTCAAACGTGGTAATACACATTGAATTCAGAGTGAAGGCATGATTTCATAAAGGGAATTTGAAGAAAAAGAAAACTAACGCACTCGAAAAAGCCAATAGAATTCAGCACCTACTATGTACAGATAAAAAAAAAATTCATCTTAATAATATACGTAATATAAATTTTTCGACAAAAGGACTTTCAACTTAACCTCCCCTCCTAACTCCGCCTCTGAATCACCGATAGTGGTTAAATTACCAGTATAGTTTTAGCAGGTAAAAGTAAACCATGCTTGTTTATAAAAGATTATATGTAATAGATTTTTAAATGACCGATAGTGTAAAAATATCTTAGAAGTTAAACTCGTATACTTTTTTCCGGTCATTTCTAACTTTATCCCTTTTTTCATTTATTTTTATTTTTATGATCTCTCAGGGAAATAATTTCACAATATGGACGAGAAGTAGCGAAGCTATGCGAAAAGTTACTCAAAATTTTATCATTAAACCTGAGATTAAATGAGGATTATCTACACCAAAGCTTTGGAGGAAACAGCGAAATAGGTGCGTGCTTAAGAGTAAATTTTTACCCTAAATGTCCCCAGCCAGATCTTACCCTAGGCCTCTCCCCTCACTCTGATCCTGGTGGCCTTACCCTTCTCCTCCCTGATATCGACGTTTCCGGCCTCCAAGTCCGTCGTGGCGATAATTGGCTAACTGTTAAACCAGTTCCTAATGCCTTTGTTGTCAACATTGGTGATCAAATTCAGGTAAATATATCTCTCTTCTTTTTCTAGCTAGCTTAAAAAAAAAATTTACTCGTATTACTTAGCCATTTTCTAGTGGACCCTTTCTAGGGGTAACACCACACAATCAAGTAGCTCATGCAGCGCCTGAAGTCTCACGTGACCACAACCTAGACGCTACAGACTTGGTCAAGTGAAACTATGAGCACCTTACGGGCTATTTATGTGCCAGTGTATTTGACATTCGTTCGTCCGAAAATTACACTATATTATTGGATAAATTCTTTTATTTTATGTAGATTTAATGTATGTTGATTCCCCTTGAATATGGTTGTCTATTTTGGCCAGATTTTTAGTAGTGGATATCGATACGAATATGGTTGTTTTATTTTTATATCGCACATTTCATGAATATATTTTCTTATAATGACCACACAGGTATTAAGTAATTTAATGTACAAGAGTGTAGAGCATAGGGTGATCGTTAATTCGGCCAAAGAACGTGTTTCCTTAGCATTCTTCTACAATCCTGGAGGTGACATACTCATCAAACCTGCAGATGAACTCGTGACCACGGATCGGCCGGCGTTATATCGTCCGACGACGTTCAACGAGTATCGAGCTTTAATCAGAACCAAAGGTCCTTCTGGAAAATCTCAAGTTGAATCACTAAAATCGTCAAGATAAATTACCTTTTGTATTTAGGAAGTCATGTCTCTATATGTATGGCAATATATGCCCAGTGCTTAACTAATACTGCACATCTATTGTGTTATTTCCATATCATGTCTTTTATGCTTTTACCAAATTCAGCTTCTTTATACTTATAAGGGAACTTCAATATATCTTTGCCTTTTTTCCGGGTAATTTTTTTTTTTTTTTTGGTAATTAGGGTGCGAAAAATGGTCTATGCACATTTATATGTCTCTTTCTTCGTTGAAGTTTTTACATTTTTCTTTTTGTATTGAATGTTTATCTTTACTCCCTTCATTTTATTTCATGTGAACTTGTATAACTAGGCAAGGGATTAAGAACGAAACAAAGACATGTGGAACTTTTGATTTTAAAACACTATAAAATTTTTGCTACTTGTGGCCTTAGATATGTTATTTGTGTAGCTACAAAATTAAGGTAAAATGAAATGTTTAAAGCTTAATTAATTTTAAATATAAAAAGAAATCAGTCTTTTTTAAACGGAAGTACGTAGTGTAAAAAAAGAAAAAAAGAAAAGGGAATAAAGAGAGTATTTTTCATCATTTCACTTTGTTGAGATCCTCTCATTCCCTCTCCTCCTTCTTCTCCTCACTCTCCCCGATCCCGTCTCCGTGTGGGGTTTGATTAAATTTCATCATTGAAAATTTATACTAATGCAAAGATATATGAACTATTAAATCCCAAATATAAGGGATTATTTCCGTGCCAAATAGGATTCAAAATTATTTTAGATTATAGCTTTAAATTTCAAGCATGACAATTTAATATTTTGTTGAATTCCCTTACATAAATTCCTGGCTCCTACTCGTCCTTTTCCGTCGGTAAGAAAATTAAAAAGTATCAAAGTATGAGTTAATCTCTTTCATTATATTGCAAACTTGATAATTTATTAACTTTTTTAATTTGTTAATCGTTTTCAAAAATCAGTGTGATCCTATAGTATATGTAACTATAAGTTTATTAGAGCAAAAATATATAATAATTATAATTAAACCACGTGTTTGATCACTTAAGATAAGATTTTAACACTATTCCAATATTTTTGCAGTATTGTTGAAAATGTATGGACAATCACTAAGATATCGTTATCTAGGAGTTTGAGTTGAAGTGATATTTTGTATCTTAATAGTTGATAATAGTCGTAAGTCAAACAAAGAAAGCATGATAAAATGTCAAAGTTACATGTGGTTACAATTATTTGACAATTAGGTACGACAACACATCTCAATCACTTTTCTTTTAACTCTACCATATTTTGTCTCCACCAAACATAATGCAATTGACTTGTAACAATTTACCACGTGCTGAACATTTGCATTTAGTTGTGTGTATTTTGTACTTATCAGTCAATGCAGGGTTGGAATTGGATAGTGTATGTCTGCTTTTCCCGAAAGTTTCATTATACACTTTTTTCTGAATACACAGAAAAAATATACGTAATTTAATTCTAATAAAAAATTATTTGCTAGTGGTCTATTCATGGAAACTCGCACAAAATGGTAGGGAATCTTAAATCCAATCATAATCTCAATTCTCAACGTTAAAGCTCAAAAAGTAAAACAAAATTGTGAAATTTACTATCTGCGTCTTAATGTTAATGTTAATGTTAATGCTTAGTCCCAGAACCTCGCCATTTGCCTTTGTTTTTAAAAATAATCTTTTTTTCTAGAAAGTTGAGACATTAATTGAGCTCGAGTTACTTATTGTGGAACCAATTCACCAGTTAATTGACTAATGTAGTTTCTGGAATGCACCAAATGATCTTTCAGACATGGATTGATTTCTAAGCAAACCTTGTAAAATTATCTTTAAATTGTGTGCACCTCTAGACTTGAAACCTCGTCTTAGTTGGTTCAAAAAAAGATGGATTAATTCACGTTAATAAGATATTTGACCATGTACTTGTAATATATTACCTTCGATTTTGTTTTAAAAAAATTGTATTTACTAATACGAAGATCTGCGTAATTAAATTTAAAATTCTAAAATGTTTTTACATAAGTATAGAAAGAAACCTGAAGGTGGCTAGATTTTGAAAGATTGTCAGTCCATGAATGCCCATCATATGCAAGATTTCCTTTTCATGTTGAGATCAATTTGGTTTAAGAAAGTCAATTAATAATAATAATGATGAGGAGGACGACTTAGTAAAGGATTGAGATTCTATTACTTATCACAACCCTCAAAGAAAAACTAAGAATACTACAATAGCAAGAAATTGTATGGACCTCAAACTGCCTTCTCAAACCGATGATAATGTAGTTCTTGCCTTCATTTTAGCCTCTCGTTTGATGAACCATAAACAAGAATCCAAATGCAACAACTACAAACCCATTAACATTACAGAACCTTTACAATAAATTAAAAAGTTTTTCTATATATTGGGCTGACAGCCGAACATGAATTAAAGGATAAAAATTACATTTCTTTTCCAAGCGTCGCGTAAAGAAACACCACTAAAAGATAAAACCATTACAAATGCAACATTGTTATACTATTCTGTTAATGGTCAGATCAATAACACTTATGGCCCCCTCATGGTTCATGAAACAACTACTGTCTTGCCCGCTTCAAGCTGCACGATGGGCATTTATATTGCTTTATACTCTCAGCTTTAGCAGGAGTTATCTTAACACATTTCCCATGGTACCACCTCTCGCAGATGTCACAGCCAATCCAAAATTCATCAGCACTATAATTCCCTCCACAGCTGCCGCATAGTGTCTCACCATGTTCTTCTTCTTCTTCTTCCTCCTTGTAAATTTCATCTGCCAGCTTTGGAGTGCTTTTAGCCTGTCCATCAGTAGATTTCTACAGGAAGTTGCCAAGGAGGTAGACAAAAATAACAGATCAGGACATATCGAAAGAGAAACTATAAGGAACTACATGTAGAGTTTATTGTCTTAATCTCGAACATAAAAAGTCTGAAAATTTTGAGTTAAGCATATTAATACCATTGGCACAACTAATTCAGGACCAACAGAGAGAAGGTTATATTGTGGCCCCCTACCTTCGTGCTACCACGAGATCTGCTCCCACTATCAGC
This sequence comes from Nicotiana paniculata, assembly GCA_005239505.1. Classification (NCBI taxonomy): domain Eukaryota; kingdom Viridiplantae; phylum Streptophyta; class Magnoliopsida; order Solanales; family Solanaceae; genus Nicotiana; species Nicotiana paniculata. The sequence continues at coordinate 13,072 of MDKI01225130.1, read as the reverse complement.
AGTGGGCTTCTCTTTTACATGCTTTCTTTCTGTCACTACTTCAAACACCGTCGGTAGTTCATTGATCATGCTGAATAGACGCTTCCTACACAAGAAGCAACAATGATGATCCAGAATAACTTCTTTCTCCTTCTTAAACAGCAATAAAGCACATCATATCATGCACATTTATTTAGTCAAATTGCAGAAAGTAGGAGATAAACTTTGTAATAGATACTAATTCAAACAGATTCGCTGAATAGATGTAAAACAAAGACAACAGAATTTGACAAGCATGAAATGTGGACACTATTGAAAGACATTTGCATATAGAAAAAAATCCAAAGAGGAAGTGTCCACATATGCTTGCTGAGTGGTGAAAGTAAATGCAGTTACAGCTTAAGTAGTTCCATGTCAGACTTCTCAGAAAAGTCACATCATAAAGTAGAGACACCCCAGACGCGTGTTATGAAGTTTTAACCAAGCATGAGAGATTTAAAAAAGAAAAAGAAATTCTGTCTGTTCTATTTTACATGGCACCTTTTCAGTGTTATCAAAGGCGAAAGGCGCAAAAAAGCTCTAAGGCATGTTGGGGCTTTAAACGCAAAGCGCAAAAAAAGCATGGGCTTAATGGAAAAAGGCGCAACTGGAGAAAAAGTAAAAATATGTATATGTAGTCCAAGACCAATAATAAAGAGCATGAATAACAAATATATGGACAAAAAAATTGAAAAACAATTACAATAAAGTGCAATATCAATTGTTTAGTGTCGCCTTTTCAGGATTACACTCATTGGTAAGGAAAAGTATGCCTTAGAGCCTTGATGTGACATTGAAGCGCCCACAAAGCGAGGCGAAGCGCTCAACATGTTTTGAGCCTCGCTTTAGGGCTTAAGTGCACTTTAAGCGCGCCTTTGACAACACTGCACCTTTTACATTTTGGAATGATCATCTTTCTCTATTTGGAATTTCTTAAACTTTAAACTTCCCATTTTACCTAAATAATATGCTCCTATAGCTATAGAAATGTCAAGACATGTTACCATTTAAAAAAAAAAAAAAACATGACATGTTTACAGCCGCAACTTCTAATCATGTTTTGGGTATGTACTAAAAGCCTTTTTTACTTTTTTGAATGTTGTGTCCACTCAAATGCTGTCATATAAAATGAAATAAGGAATTGTTGTTTTTGGCTGGCACATGGCCATTAGACTGAGACTAAATTGTGATTTGATCACCTCTACAACCACAGCAAGAAAAGGATGAAGAAATGGTAAAGGTGAAAGAAAATTAAGAAAGCTGCAAAAGTGAAAATATTGAAAAGCCAATGTTACAATGCAAACCCAAAAAAGGCGGACTTAAATAAATACTTCAACGCAAAACAAAGGACCGAACAGGACATAGATAAATACTTTAACGCAAATGGTAGTGCTGGAATCCTTCATGCAGAATGTCGCTGGTATTTGCATAGTGAAAGAAATTGCAGCTTGTAAGGCATTTATTCTCAATTACTGGAAATAGAATATGTTGATACAAATACTCACCCAAAATTTAATTGCATGTAGTAAAAGAAAGGTCTGCATACACACTACTCTCCCCAGACCTCAAGTATGGGAATATACTGGGTATGTTGTTGTTGTAGTAAAAGAAAGGAACAAGATTTAAAACAATGATCAGGAAATTAATTTTCAGAGGGAAGATACAATACCCAGACTCTAATATCATTACGAAGAACGAAAAGAAGAAGTTTTAGAGAATGTTTTGCTTGAAAAGAAGACAGAAGAATAACTAATAGTGGTTGGAAGAGACAATGAGCTGGAACAGTCATAAGGAAATTACAAAATATGTAAATTAAAACAATAAGGAAAATTGGCAGGGGAGATGACATAAGACCACCTGCCAGTAGGCAAACTATTCAGGTATCCACTATGACCGTAGAACCTCTTATACTATGTAAAAAAGCAGAGGACAGAAGAGTTCGTCTTGAATTGGTTATAGAAAATGTACAGGAGGGCTCCTTATTTTTTGAAGAAGATATATGTCTTTTGTTAAGAAGAAGAGGCAGGAGGGATCCTTATTTTAGGATAGTAGAACAAAGCTACATGCTAAATGAACTAAGGAAAGTTACAAAATATCGAGATTCCTAATTATGACACAACTAAGAAGAATATTCTACACTATAAACCGAAACATATCAAATGAATACAGAACATTCTGACATAATTTACTAATTTTAATTTTCTGACTTTTAACAGCAATCATCAATAACTATAAACAGCAAAGAGTCCTTTGGCCCCTTTGTGAGTCCCCAATAGATAGGGAAATCCCAAAGTACAAATTAAGTAGAAAAACATCATCACTTTTTTTATAAATCTAAATCTCTGTAATGTGGCAGCTAAGATAAGCCCATGGACCTATAGACTAGAAGGAGACAAGAAAACAAGAGGCAACTACTAATAAACTATAAAGATTTTGCACGTCTAAGCTGCATTAGTGAGAAAAATCTACCATTTCATGGTTTCCCCAACTAAAGGAACAATAATACAATTTAAAATAAAATGGCCAGCATTTTGGAAATATTTGATTTCCCAGAAGCAATATGCGACTACTAATAAAATGGCCAGATTTCAGAAATGCAAAGGACAGGCCAATGGAGAGGAGCACACACCAGATGTCCAGAAGATTATCTCCTCAAAGATAGCCAATGTGTAAAGAATTGTATAAAATTTCTTAGAACAATCTCTAGTAACTTTAAATTACAGCTAAAATCAGTGAACAACTGGATGGTACTCGCAAGAGATAAAACATATGGTAAAATGTTGTGCAGCGAAGTTTTGTTCTTAAAAGATGGCATGAGTTATGGATTGAGTTCTAAACTCCATGTATTTTAGTAAGCAAATGCACAACGGAGTCTACATACAATCGAGCACAATGCACAACCTCGCTACTGGACAAGTATGACTAACATATACAACCAACAGGATACATTCACTCCACCCATAAGAAACATCTACAAACATATATATCCTGAACAAAAAGAAAAGCATCATATGGAATGAATAGAGTTTGTGTTACCAACATTCAGATGAAGAGGAAACTGCATAATAGCAACCAGGTTGTAACAGAGCAGATAGCTTAAACAGATCAATGTTTCATTTACATCTAAAACTGAAAAAAGAATAACTATGTTCTTTTCCCACAGAGTTTCCCCATAGCAAACTCACTTTACATGCCAATGGATCCTGTAAATGACATACCAATGCAATTATTAACATGGTTTTCCGTTGTGTATAGTTAAACATAACTCGATTTTCAGTCAGTTGCCAAGACATAAGAAGAGCATCAGTCAGAAGCATATTCCATCCTGCACATTCATGTAACTTATTAATGCCTAAATCAAATGCTATAGATTCCTCGAATCAAGACTTGCTAACAGTTCTTGAAACCCTTAGAAAATCTAGACAGAAGTTCCATTTATTTATGGAGAACTGTTTTACAATAGTAAGATTGAAAATTTGAAATATAACTTAAATTAGGTCTGGGTGGGGACAAGTATGAGATTTAGAGAACCGCTTTTCTAGAGATCCCCTAAGGCTTAAGAGACAAATTACTCACCATTGTTGGCTTGGAATGGGCTCAAATAGAACGAAATATATAGAGGATTCAAATCAAGAGTCCTAACTAGTTAGCAATTAAGGCATAGTTGATTATTTATTCATTCTCCAAAACTGCATACAGCCAAAAAGGCGTTTAGAGTAAGGATAAGGGACAGACTCGCTGCTAAAGTTCAGTTCCTTAACCACTAAAACCTTCAACTTTAGCCAGTTAGCAACTTAATATACACCTTCACAAATAATTATCTAATTCTTTAGCATGAGACAACAAAAGAATAGCAGGAACCACAGGAGAGTAAGAGAGAGATAACCCATACAAGAAAAATAACTAACACTATTCACTCTTTAAGAGTTGAGGACCATATTAGTTTAAATTACAGTGAAGAGAGCTGGTGGAGGTCAGGTAGATCACAGCTAGACAACAGAAACAGTGAAGAGAGAACCTGTATCTTAAAAGAGTACCTCTCATTTTGGTTAAGACGAGCACCGAAAAAGAAAGCGACAGAAAGCAACCAACAATCACTGTGCACGGCGACCAGTGAAAGCCAATCTCTACGAGTCATTCCATCCCTCGCAAAATTTATCCCAAGTGCTGGCTCTGGGAGCTCAGGTGGAACTTCATCAGCAGGAAGGTTGACTTCCCAGGTTTCATTCGGATGTCCATATAGGCACAAATTTTCCTTCTCTACACCCAAGTAATGAAACATGAATAACACAAAATCAAATACTAGTATAATGTCAAAACCATACAAATTTAGGACACAAATAACTTTCTTCTAAACGTACAGAAAACTAAATAAGCCACAGAAGGCAAAGTAAAACACTTCTATGGTTACTTGCTACCTCCCACCAGCACATATACCAAGTGACTCGGTCCACCAAGGCTTGGACGGATGGAATTGGAACCAAGTCTGATATTTAAGTGGAGAATGCGATAGAAGCGGGCCCATTATCTGCCGAGTTTTAAAGTTGGATACAGTGGATTTCTCAATTATAAAGATAATGACAAAGTTGGGAAATTTTTAAATTTCTCAAGGAAACCAATTTCTATGATTTTTGTTTAACAGCAGTTCATCCACAGTCAATCTAACTGTATTCCAATAATAAACCAAACTGATAAATTAGTGAAAATAAAATGGAAACCCCACGTCCTGATTAAATGAGCAATAGCAGAATTCACTCAATAGACTAAAAAAGGCTCAATGTATTAAATAACAAAATCAAATTAAGCTTGTAAATCATTTTTCACCAAAAATTAGGGTATGCAATTAAAAGCTCAATAAAATTTACCTGGATCGCATAGATTGTAAAATTCATCCACATCTAAAAAAAAAAACCAAATCAATTTTAGAAAAGGAATCTTTACAAGAAACAACATGAATTTGAATATATACACACACACATACATCTACTGTGTGTGTAAATTAAGTACCATATGTTAAAGCACGAACTATTCCAGTACGGCGAGCGTTATAATCTTTGAAGATCTCTTCTACAGTTCTCGGACTTGATGAAATTGATGACATTTTTTTACAAATAGAAATTAAAAATTTATTCTGAGATCTCTGATAAAGAAAAGGAAGAGTTTCAGAAAACTGATCTTACAAATTTCATATACAGATTTAAAGAAAGGAATAATATGGAATTGAATTTGATGAAGAGCTGAGAATTTGGAGCTCACGTAAACGTTACGTGAGAATGTATAAACAGAAAAATTAAGAAACAAATAGCGGCAGGAAAGCGGGTTAATAGACGCTATGTTTTACTATGGCTTGAAAATGTTAATTGAATATATATATTCATCACTAACCTACAAAAATTGATAAACAAAAAATTTTAAATTAATGATTTAAAATAATTATAAATATTTAAGTGATAATAAATTATCTCATCAAGAGACCCTTTTATAGGGCTCACAACCACTTATAATACATGTAGGGTTAAAACATAACGTTCACTAGTACAATATTTGATTGTCTTTTTTTACCCATATTATATTTGGTATAAGCTATACATCATTTAGGGGTGGGCATATATCGGGTAAAACCGATAACCCGAACCGTTAATTCTTTATTGGGTTAACGATTCGGTAGCGGGTCAAAAAAAAATTTATTAGGTTATCGGTTCGGGCTTGGTTTGCAATTCTGTTATTGGGTAAAAATCGATAATCCAATAAGAATGAATTAATTTACTATTTTGCCCTTAAGTATATACATATTATACTATATTAGGGTCTTATTTTCATAATTCCTCTTCAGTTCTCCGCCAGTCTCAAATCCTATTCTCAAATCTAAATTGTTTCTGCCGCAGTCCCGCACCCCTACTTACCTCAGTTCACCGTCAGTCTGCCTCACCAGTTCTTCGCCAGTCTGCCTCACCAGTCACCACGGCTCACTGTCAAGACTCAGGCTGGCACTCGTCAGTTGCATCGTGTAAGTTTTGGCTCAGTATTTATCTGTTTGCTTCTTGTGCATTGTTTTGATTTTTGCTTACTCTTGTTCTTCTCTCATCTTTGGTTTTTTATGGTGATGAATGATGATTGTTTTTTTCTTTGATTTATTCTTCAATTGGAATCCCCTCAATACTAGTCCCACTATAATGGAGGAGTAATCTATGTCTTCTTTTCTTCCCTTTATCCACTCCCTTGAGGGCATTCGTATAATCTGTTGTTTGTTCATTAAAAGTGACAATAATAATCAGTAGAATGTAAAGCAAAAGGGACTTTTGATTACTGTATTTGTAAAATCGTTCTCAATTGTATTCTATCTTCAAATGTATGTTTTACTTGAAGATAATTGAAAACTCGACACTCGACAGTTTTATATATTGCGAAATTGTTTTAGTTATTTTATCTTATCGGGTAAATCGATAATCGAACCGATAATGATCGATAACCGATTAATCGATAACCGATAACCAATATCTTATCGGTTTGGTTATCGGGTTATGATATTTATAAACCGATAACCGATAGGCAAAACCTATAATGTTCAAAACCGAATCGAACTGACCGATGCCCACCCTAACATCATTTGGTATATTTTTTCCCTTTTTTTTGTTTTGGTAAATAAGACTTTTATTAACAAGTAGAGAAATGTACAAGTCCGTTGCCAAAGAAGGGGGGAAAAAAGCAAAACTGGCAGTATGGTTAATTGGATACCAGTCCCAATTCCCAACAAAATTACTCATCCTCTAGCCTTATATATTTCTACTGCTAAGGATAAAAATCTAAAATATTTAATTTTTTTTGCTTTTTCCGCAGCCTCTACAGAACATATATTGTACCATATCTTGTACCAGGCTTCTAAGTATAACGTCCAAATATTTATGCTTGTGTTGGAAGATGCACAAATTTCTCTCTTGCCAAATATAGTAGACACAACCAGTCAATGACATTCTAAAGATATCATTCCATGGGTTGTTACTTCTCATCTCACTACTTGTCCAATCTATTTCATCCTACCATATCATTACATCTATATGTGTGCCTTGCCATTGTAGTACTATGTACCATAATCCCTTTGAGAATTCACATTCAAAAAATATATGATTAATACATTCTTGTTCTTTGTAGTAGAGTATACAAGTTTGGTCTACAATGATTCCCCATTTTGTCAATCTATCATTTGTGCTTAATCTTGTCTGTATTGCCAGGTTCAAATAAATAGCTATCTAGGAGTAGAAGAGTTGTTACACATGAGCTTCTTCCAGGGTACTTTTACGAACTCACTTCTCATCTTCTGGTACATCTTTTTGATAGAGAACGTCTTCAATTGAGACATTTCCGTTATTCCCATTTCAGTTCCCTCTTAAGTACCTTTTAGCTTTAAGAATCTTAGTCAAAATCCAAGAAGCTTGTTGTGGCTCCACTTACCATATTTGTCTCCCCTTCCCATAGTAAATGTGAACCCACCTAACCATTAACTTTTTTTTTGTACATAGATTTCATAAAAGCTTGTTGACTGCAGCTTTATTCCATGTCTCAATGTGTAATACATTGAAACCACCGGCTATTCTAGCCAACATAGTATGTCCCAGGCTAAGGGGATTTCCTTGTCATCTCCACACCACCATCCCATAAGAAGTTTCTACAAGTTGCCTCAATTAAATGTGTTATTTTCTTAGGGAGTACAAAAATTTGACAGTAGTAAACTTGGATGGAGAATAAGACAGTTTTGATTAGCCGCAACCTCCCCGAATAATAAAGAAACTTGGAAGTCCACGATGTTATCTTCCCATGATCTTGTCCACGAGGGGATAATATTGAATCACATGAAGTCTTTTAGAGGTTAAAGGCACCCCAAGGTACCTGATAGGTAGTTCCCTTTTTGTAAACCCCAAAATATTCAAAATATCATCTTGTACCATATTGTTAACCCCCTGAGAGCTCTTGTCAACATTAGCCACTTGTCCCGAACAATTGGAGAAGTCTGAGAAGCAATTAAAGAGTAGTTGAATAGATATCAAGTCTCCTTTACAAAACAACAAAAGTTCATCTGCAAAACCTAATGAAATTATTTACAATTTGGAACACTTTGGATGAAAGTTGAAGTCAGGGTTATGCCTCAAAGTTTTTAGTTGTCTGTTTAGATACTCCATGACAAGCACAAAGAGAAAAGGAGATAGGGGATGCCCTTGCCTCAGACCTCTCTTAGCAGGGAAGGATGCCTTGGTTGCCCATTCATTAGAATAGAATAAGGAATGTTATTTACACAAGTCATTATCCAATCCACAAACTTGACTGGAAAGTTCAGACTAGTGAGGATTTGTTTTAGGAAGGGCCATTCAACTGAATTGTATGCTTTCTACATATCAATTTTAAGCATGCATCTAGGTGAAATTCACTTTCTTCTATAGCCCTTGAATAATTCATGGCTAAGAATGATATTATCAGTAATGAGCCTACGAGGAACAAAATTAGACTGACTTTGGTCGACTAAGATATCTATGATCCCCTGTAGCCTCTTAGTTAAGATCTTAGCAATGATTTTGTAGAGGACAATAAAATATGAGATAGGTCTAAACTGTTTGACAGAAGTTGAGTTCTTAACCTTCGGGATGACTGTGACAGAGGTATAATTTATGGCTTTGTAGAGCTCATTAGTATGGAGGAATTGCAGAATGTATTAGTTACCTCATTTCCAATTATACTCCAAGCTTTTTTGAAGAATAAGTCACTAAAACCATTACATTCAAGAGCTTTTTGATCATCAATATCCTTCTAAGTTGTTGTTATCTCTTGTCTAGTCACAGGTTCTATTAGTTGCTTCTGCATTCCTCTATTCAAGCAGGGTCCCTTATGCATTTTCCTGGGATTTATAGCAGGTATTTGACTTGCAGCAATACTTAATAGTCGTTTATAAAAGCCCATAACCTCCTTGTTTATAGCTTTCTCTGATTGTAACAGATCTCCTATGCTAGATACAAGATTACTGATCTTATTTTGTGAATTCTATTATGTATTGAAGCATAAAGAAAGATGTATTAGAGTCCCCCAATTTAAGCCATTGATTTCTTGACTTTTGCTTCGTTATACTTTTCTCAATAAGTACCCACTTCTCCGGTTATTGTCTTAGTTACTTTTCCTGGGCAAGGAGATCATTATACTTGTTGATTAACTTCATTTGATCCTGGAATTCTAGCAGCTGTTGTCTGGTAGTATCCACCTTTACTTTAATCCCATGTACCGGATGATAAGATAGTTGCTTCATTTCTTGTTTCACTATTTTTAGAGTAGCCCATACAGATTCCATATGACTTCCCTGTACAATTTTCTTTCATCCTTCTTTCACCTTCTTACAAAAATCTTTGTGTTCTGCAATGTAGTTACAGAACCTGAAAGGAATAAGTCCTTTCCTCTACATCTCAGCCATTGTAATGCATAAGGGACAATGATCAGAGAACCTTGGTTCCATAACTACCACATCTACCTGGGGAAACATTGTCATCTATTCAGCATTAACTATTCCTTTATCTATCTTGCTATGAATGGTATTATTAGTCCGTGTATACTCCCTTCCTATACTTCTCATTTCTGTCATATTACTGTCACGATCCAAAATCTACTATAGGTCATGATGGCGCCCAACGTCGTCGTTAGGCAAGCCAACGATGAACTATCAGCTTAATTATTCATTTTATTTTTTTTGAAATCACGAATATTATTAGATAGAGAGATCAATGCAATAAAAATAGCAGGTAAGTACAATTTCAATGAAATATAAAGTAAAAGTGTGTCAATGTAAGCAAAGGTACACAAATTCTAGAACACCCCAAAACCCGGTATCACAAGTGCGTGAGCATCTAACTAGGAAGTACAATAACAATACACCATTTGCCTGGAATACAAGGCAGATAGGATAAGGTAAATAATTATGATGGAAACTCGATGTGCTGCGAATTGTGGCATGGAATACAACTCACCATAGAGTCCCTCAATAGTTGTGCCTCCGCGTCCAAGTGACCATCAAATGAACCTGTCAGATCCTGCACATTTAGTGCAGAAGTGTAGAATGAGTACGTAAATCAACGTGTACCCAGTAAGTGTCTATCCTAACAACGTGACCCAGTAAGTATACCCAAACCCCGAAGAGGTAGTGGCGATGGGTTGACATTGACACTTACTAGTGGTCCAGCAAATCAAATACAATAAAATAGGCAAATATGAAATATGGTAGGTAACAATGAGTACATGTATAGGCAAATAATACGGTCCATAGCTGAACAGTGAATACAAAGCCCTCAAATATTAGATACCTCCTAAACAGAGTACGTAATGGTCAACACCAAATCGACGGTCACATCTCAAGTTTGGAAAATTCATGAACACGCGGACTTCTTATCAAGTATTTCACATGATTTTGTCGAGGCAAGCGGCCTGATCCCATAAGAGTGGTTTTATAGAAATGTTGAGGCGAACGGCCCGATCCCATAAGAATATGATACATAATACTGCTGAGGTGAACGACCCGATCCCATAATGATATGATACATGATACTGCCGAGGCTAACGATCCAATCCCATCAGAGTGTGTTACAATATCCTGCCGAGGCGAACAACCGAATCCCACAAGAGTGTGTTACAATATCCTGTTGAGACGAAATGCCCGATCCCATAAGAGTGTTTTACAATATTCTGCTGAGGCGAACGGCCCGATCCCATAAGAGTATTGCTGAGGCGTTCAGCCTGATCCCATAAGAGTGTTGTCGAGTTGTTCAGCCCGATTTCATAAGAGTGTGTTATAATAATTCTATCGAGGCGAACGACCCGATCCCATAAGAGTGTTGTTAAGGTGTTCAGCCTGATCCCATTAGAATATGAAGCATTTACGGGTCTACGACCCCACTCACGGATATACGTGTGATTTATAAAGTCTAAGAAAATATTTTGATGGATACACATAACGTAGAAGAAAGTCGTAAGGGAAGCACAATTTCCACGGCTAATCAAGTAGCTCGCCAAGTATCTAAGATAGCGAATCCATTACTCTACGCCAGTCTACTCTCAGGTCATAATGTGAATTAAAGCAATTAAACAGGAAATGATAACTCAAATAGTAGAATTTATGCATGACGTGAGTTTAAGTCTACCTGGATATACTCAGAAATCCTAGCATACACACGAACACTCGTCACATCATTCACGTGTAGCTCCCACAATACATAGCACATAAGAAATATGACACTTACGGGGTAAAGTCCCCCTCACAAGGTTAGACATGAGACTTACCTCACTACGAAGTTCCATAACCGGTTCCAACGCCTCTCTAACACCTCAAACCGATGTCCATCGATCCGAAACTAGTCAAACAACGTGAAAACTAATAAAGATATACTCCAGTACTCATAATTAATCAAGTTATAACAATTCCCAACTCCGCTGGAAAAGTCAACAAAAGTCAACCTTCGGGCCCACGTGCCTGGATCCCGAAAATTTTCATAGGTAAACATTACCCATAACACCACGAATTCAAATATATAATTTATTACTAATTTCCATGTCCAATTTCGTGGTAAAGATCCAAAAATACTTATTCTAGGTTTTTCTTCAAAACCCCAAAATTTTCACCATTTTTCATGTTAAAATTTCGTATGTGCTCATGAAATATAATCAAAAGTGGTTTAGGAACAATTACCCCCAAGAGGTGGATGAAATAGCTCTCCAAAATCGCCCCAAAGTCGGATCCATGCAAGAAAAATGAGATGAAATGAGCAATTCCCGTTTTTTGCAATCTTCTACACTGCCAGACGACCTTATTTGCGAATGCAACATGTTCGTCGCGTTCGTGAAGCACAAACTCCCCTCCAGTCTAAAACCTTCTTCGCGAACGCGACAACAGGACTATGAACGTGATGCCCTTCCAGGATTGACTATCGCGAACACGACCCGCCTCCGCGAACGTGTAGGCAATGACTCCCAGGTGCAACTCCTCTTCCGCGAACGCGATGCCCCTGTCACGAACACGATTCACCTCAGGCCCTAACTTTCGCGAACGCGAAGAGAAAAACATCTTCCAGCTCAAATCCTTCTTCACGAACGCGGTCTCCCTTACGCGTTCGCGAAGGACAAAACCAGAACCAGCAACAACAACAACAAAACATGGAGAAATGATCAGTAACCACCCCGAAACTCATCCGAGATCTCCGGGACTTCGTCCAATCATACCAACAAGTCCCAATACCTTATCTAAACTTATCCAAAGGCTCAAAACGCCACGAATAACATCAAAATTATGAATCGACGATCAAAATCCTTTTTACAACTTTCAAACTCCAAACTTCGTCGAACGCGTCCGAATCGTACTTAAACATTCCAATGATGCCAAAATTTACATACAAGTCATAAATCACAATACGAACTTATTCCAAGGCTCGGAATCCCAAACGGACATCGATAACTTCAAAATCCACTTCAAACCAAACTTATGAAATTCTAAAACTTTTAAAATGCCAACTTTCCAAAATAAGCACCGAAACCCCGACTACCCGATACTCAACCTGAACATACGTTCGAGTCCAAAATCATCATATGAACATGTTGGAACCTTCAAACCATGATTATGAGGTCGTTTACTCAAAAGTCAAACCCTAGTCAACTCTTCCAATTTAAAGCGTTTGAAATGAAAATTTTCTTCCGAATCAACTTCGAACTTCCCGAAACTAAATTCTAACCACATGTACAAGTCATAAAACATGAAGTGAAGCTAATCAAGGCCTCAAACAGGCGAATGACGTGTTAGAGCTCAAAACGACCTATCGAGTCATTACATTCTCCCCCACTTAATCATATGTTCGTCCTCGAACGTGCCAAGAACTGTCCCGGAGTTGATCAAAATCACTGTTTTGCACCTCGTGCACCTACCCTTGTCGTCAAAACTAATGTGAACACATTAGCTCAAGCCAGACTGAAGATCCTCCCTATTGTCACACCTCCTTTTTCCGACACAGGGTTGGATACGGGAGTTTTTCCAATTAAAGTG
>ML359004.1:0-84363 GCA_005239505.1 Nicotiana paniculata | reverse complement strand
CTTTAAGTGGAAAAACTCCCGTACCCCCTTTGGGGCGTATAAAAAAGGAGGTGTGACAATCATCAGAATCGGCAGTCCTCTCCATCATCTGTTTGAACATATTCTAGATCCGTCTTGTATCATTGCTTGATGAACTTTGACCTTGAGATTGATATGGAGGTGGATTGTTGGGCTGTTGATACATTGGGGGCCATTGAAAGCCCGACCCCCGATTTCCATTTCCTCCCCATTTGTTTTTGTTATTGCTATTCCAATTGTTGTTGCCACCCCAACTCTAATTGTTATTCCCCCAGTTGTTTGAGTTGTTGTTGTTATTCTTCAAGTTTCCTTGCCCGTGATTATTCCAATTCTGATTATTCCCTTGAGATCTCCATTGTTGATTTGGACCATTGCTCCGTTGTCCTTGATAGTTGTTGGCATACAATACTTCTTCACTTTGGTCATCATAGGAATCATCATTGTTGTAACCACTTCCACTTTGCTCATATTGATCATTATTTCTTTGCATTTGTTGGTCATGTTGTCTTCTTCTGTTGACCATTAGATTGACCCCTTCCATTGCGTTTACTTGCTTTGGTCCTTAGATTTGCTGAAGCTGTGCTTTGGCTAGTTGGTTCATGGTTGTTGTTAACTCAGTTATGGATTGTCCATGGTCTTGAAGTTCCTTGTTAAGATTGATTACATTCGGATCACCTTGGGGAACATTTGCCCGACTTTTCCACACCGAAGAAGTGTCAGCCATTTCATCAAGAATGTCACGAGCCTCATCATAAGACAACTTCATAAAATTTCCCCCTGCTAACTAGTTCACCACACATTGATTGGTCATGTTTATACCCCGATAAAATATTTGTTGGATCATTGCTTCTGTCATGTCATTATTGGGGAATTCTTTTACCATAGTTCAATATCTCTCCCAAATTTCGTGAAGGGGTTCATTGGGTTCCTTTTTGAAGGCTAAGATCCCACCCCTTAAAGCTGCTATATGTCCAGGTGAGAAAAACATGGCTATGAATTTGTAATCCAACTCATCCCACGTAGTGATGGAATGTTTGGGGAGTCTTTCGAGCCAATCCAAAGCTTTCCCTCTAAGTGAAAAAAGGGAACAATCTCAGTCTCAAGGCATCCTCCAACACGTTTGTTTGCTTGCTTCCCCAGCAGGTATCCACAAACCCCTTTAAATGTTTATATGCATTCTGATGGGGAGTACCTGTGAAGTATCTCCGCTGCTCCAATAAGGTCAACATCATATTTGTAATCTGGAAATTGCCCGCCCGATTTTGGGGTGGGACAATAGCACTAGCATAATCTTCATTTGGAAGCACCCGAAGAGCTGCTCGCGGAGGAGGTGGGGGAGGGTCTGGAATATTTTCATTGGCCTGCAGGCCTCTCCTTTGAGCTTGAGGCACTAAATGAGCCTCATCATCACCAATACCTTCTACCTCCTCCCCCGGGAGAACATTTCCAAGAGGATCAGCTATTTGTACCTAAAGTAATTAATACAAACAAGTTCGTAAAATAGAAGGAAAGAAAAACAATACACACAACTAGTCATATAGAGAGCCAAAACCGTTTAACTCCCTGGCAACAACGCCAAAAAGTGATCAGCTCCAACCCTGCACCACTATATAATGGCGAGAAGGGGTCGATATAGCTTTTACCTGAAAGGTCGGGATCGATATCCACAGGCAGTTATAATTGGTTGGGAATTGGGTTCCTATCCATTCTAGCTATGTGCATTGTCTTTAATTACACTTCTAATCATAAGTCGGTACAATATTTTTGTAAGGGTTTTCTCAATTGATAAAAAGCACTAGGGAAGTGACTTACACCTAGGTGAGTATCTAATGGGATCTAGAATTTAGTACAAACTTATTGTATCTAGGTCGTGATATAACCTCACACTCAATTACTCACTCTATACCTCTCGGTAGATTAGTGACTTTGCACGAATTGACTTTCTCAAGCCTAATTGGGTGTTCAAATAGTGCAAGTGAAATTGGCTCAAGTCGGTTATTACTATCTCTAGGTTTAACCCTTTAATTGGGGCTATCAATCTCTTGAATTCACCCCAATTCCTTGTTAGCCTATTTTACCTAGACTTGGGCCATCTTTATCAAGAAGAGCCATAGTCAAAAAGGCACGAATCAGTGTTTGCAACCACCATTTCAACAGAAAAAGCATGAAACAAGCTAAATATCACTAACACATAAACAAATAAGTCCTAAAATTTTTTGACTCATTAAATACCCATACTAGGATTGGGTCACAACCCTAGCTAATGGGTCTAGCTACTCATAATTGAGGTAGAAATCAATACGGAGATGAGATATAAGCCATAAATGTTAATTACAAGAATAAAATCTAAAGTTATAAGCTAAAGCTACTCTAAAATTACTCAAAGTGGTAAAATGTTGTTGTTCACGAGCTCCCTAATACAAAACTTGACCTAAAAATGTGAAAAAGATCTATTTATACACAGCTAAAATTATTTGACAAAAATACCCCTACGGAGATTCCACTGTCAGCAAAATAATGGGCGCCTCAGTGAATGGAATTTCGCGGCCGTGCAATAACGAGCGTGGACCGTGTTACTTCAGATTAGGACTTGGACTGGGCTGGGTTTTGTGGACAGCGTAACATCTACCGCATCTGTGTGATATTTATTCGTGACCACGTAAAATATCTGTGGACCGCGTTCCTCATTTTAGCTTTGATGAAAAATCTCTGAACTTTGATTTAGCTCCCAGCGGATTTCTTACCGCCTCACCGTCAAGCGTCAAGCGGCCGCGTAATAATGACACGGACTGTGATCTTTACTTTGCCCCAGGTTTCCAGGTCTTTGATTCTTAACTTCCGCTCTCAGCGCAATTATGCTCGCGACCGCGTCAATGGTTTTGTGTTCATGCTATAGTAACGCGGTCAGCGGTAAACAATTATCCTAATTTCATCTCTCTGATCCTCACTTCCGCAGGAGCCCTCTGGTAATCCGCCTCAGCGGAAGAACTTATGTTGTAGCGTAAAAATTGCGCTGACAGCACTTCAGTAATTTTTAGTGCTAGTACAAGTTTGGCTCCTTTATGAGTTTGTTTTGGCTTCTTTGCCTCATTTTGACCAAAACCTTCAAGTAAGCACCTTGAGTTAGTTTTCGGGAATACCTTAACACATTTTTGACCCAAAGCCTAAGCAAAAGAGGGTAAATAGTAGGTTAAAATCCCTAGTTATCAAACCCCGTACCTAGGTATACCTTTCATTTGAGCAGGTACTCGATCAATATAACCTGTTCCAGCTCTTCGACTGTTGATTTGGTTGCATCAAAATCCTCGGGAATGATGAAGGTTCGAGGGATCCAATGCCCGTCGTCTTCTTCTTCCATTCCATGCTTCTTTGATTCAGTCGAGGCTGGTGGTTGTGGTTGCTATTTGGCCTTTTTTTTCCTTTGATGTCCGATACCTTTGATGTTGAAAGTGCCAATATCAGTATCACTTCATCGACTGCGACCATTTCCTTTATAGCATGTTGCTCCCCCTATATTATTTTCACCCCGTCCGGCATCGGGAATTTCGTCATTTGGTTTTAAGGATATGTGATTTTGTTCAATACCAATTGATAAACGAGAAAATAAATAAACTGAATTCAACTATAAAATAACCAAACCGGCGTTAAAGCTGGACCTCGACCTCGAATTGAAGAGACCTCAAGGTGGTAACATAAGAGCAATAAAAGATGAACAATTCAGATGAACAGTAAGTACAACAATAAGCAAGAAAGAAATGATTGTATATATTTTTCTCAGTGAATAATGAATAATCCTACAAATGAATGAAATTCCTCTTTATATAGTATAGGAATCCTAATTAAGGTATACTTCTACTTACATAAGGAAATCATATAAACATCTGATTAACCGCTATAGATTTGATCCATTCCGAGATTCACGCCACGATCCTCGACCAATCGTGGATATCTCGCCTTTTCCGTTATAAAGATATCCCGACATTACTCGAAGTCTGTCTCTTCTGGCCTCGGCTGATATCAACCTCGATCTAGAGAGAGGATTACTCGTCATATCAGCTCTTCAATACAACATTCCAACCTTGATCAAAAAGTGAAATCGGATAACCCCGATTTCTACCGTATACAGATAGTCCCCTCGTTTCTTAAAATATAATGATAAGAAACTATTTGAGCCTTGATTTTCTTATGACCTCGGTAAATAGTGATGTCATCCTCGTAACATAAGCGATGTAAGTGACCGAAATATCCCGTTGGTACAGTTCCCCAAACCATTAATGCACGTCAGTGGGAGATCGTCCACTAGCACCGTCGAACCGTCACCGTAAATCTATAAATATGGCTTCTTATGTTGAATCAAACTTTTACTTTAATCTTCATCAATTATTCCAAGTTTTTAACTCTCTCAATATTTTCTCTCTCATCACTCCTTAGGCCATCTCTATTAGTTTCAAACCACCAAAACTTAACACTTTCCTTTTTCTTCTACTCGTATAATGGAGAAAACTTTCAAACCGTTCCATAAAAGGGAAAGGCTTCCTCTTCTTCTTCACGGTCGGCCAGTGATAAAACGCCGGCAGAACCGCTCCCTAGTGAGTATGTTCCCGGCCTTGGTGTTCTAAAGCCCGACTTTAAAGTCGAGAACCCTCTATCGGTCCCTGGCCGATGTGAGCACGTATCGAGATATATCTGCTCGATAACAGTGAAATATCTCGAGGACGTTAAAAAGGATTGCAACTGGGGGGACAAAGTTGTACAGTTCCATTCTCCTGAAGAAAGCATTACCACCCATGTGGAAGGGTTTCTAAGTGTTTACACTTACCCTTTCACGTTGGGTCGCCTCTATCCAGTTATCATAGATTTCTGTATGAAGTACCAAGTGACCCTCGACCAAGTTCATCCTTCCTTCTAGTGCATCGTGATCATGCTCTGGTTCTTCTCCAGCAAATCGAGGGAATGTCGTTCGCCCTCGACCATCTCATCAGGTTATACTGACCCTGAATATTTTGAGGGTTGATCAAACTGCAACGTCGAGCGATCGAGGAGTTGTTCTAGAGTATCGAAGAGGAAAAGGACCAAATGTAGATGAGTCGGTTTGTTTGGGGAAGGACCTGTGACCTCATCCCGTAGGAGAAAATGCCATTTCCCGAGAAATGGAACTCAGAGCGTAAGTAACACTTTACTCATTAGTTTCCATGTCTATAGTTTTTGCTTTATTTAACATCTTTATTTGTCATGCAGCAGCTGCTTGGATGCCTTGAGCGGTTCCTGACCTCGAGGACTGGGTTCGAAAGTTGGCTCGACTTTCTCTTATGCTAAGCGATGTTGGCGCGACTTGGAAAAAGGCAAATGGGAGGCAAAGAACCATGGTGAGTTTCTCTCCCTTATTTTTGAGGTGTTGGTCACATTTCTTTTTCTTTCTCAGTTTCTTTTATTGCAGGCCTGAACAAAGACGCGGTCTGAGCCCTCCGAGCAGCGAGGAAGATGCTAAGTCCACGGTTCCGAAATCGGGGAAAGATAATAAGAGGAAGGGGGTCTCGACGTCCGAGGACCCCAAACCCAAAAATGCTCCAGCTCGAAGGACCAGGAGAAAAGTTATTCCTCTTACTGTAGAGTCAGTCCAAAAGCTGAGAGAAGAAGAAGAGGAAGAAAATGAAGGCGATGACTCGTCATTGGTGATTCGAGTAAGAAAGACCGCTGAGACCTCCAAGTTCTCTAAGCTGGCGGTGGTTGCCGAGACCCTGCCTCGTGATGAGGAGGATTTGAAGAAAGGTTCCGTCAAAGCCCCTGAATCGCCCTAGGTCGAGATCATCACTCGCACAAAAAACATACCAAAGGGGGATGATTCCGAGACTCCCAAGCTGAACAGAGCTCCCCGAGATACTCGCTTGGGGCAGTGACAGCAGGTCACCCGCCTTCTCTATCGGCTTTCTCCGAGGAGGCGATAAGAGATGCTCAGGCTATAAGGACCCTCGAGATAGGAGGACTCCCCAGATAAGAGGATCCCTTTGGGGATTATTTTACCGGGGTCGATGATGCCTCTGAACTCAATGATGCATCTACCCTCTTCGAAGAGGCCCAACGCCTTTTGAGCCGAGTAAGTATTAATTTTGCTGGTGTAATTTTCTTTCATTTTACCTTCTTCTATATCACTTCCATCTTTTTTCATATAGGCCTTCTCCATGTCTCGGGGTGACTTAGGCCAGTGTGAGGCCGATCTTCAAAAGTTTTCGGAGGAGAAAACTGCTCTCAAGCTCCTCTGTGGGCAGCAGGATAAGGAGCTTAGGGACCTCCGAGCTGACTTGGCCAAGGACCATAAGGAAGAAACCGAGCTGAACGAGCAGGTAATTATTCTTTTGAAAACATACGGGCTCGATCCAAGGGTGGAGGCTAACATTTTGATGTCTCAGTTGCAGCAAAAAATTGGGAAGATCGAGTTGTTCCGGGGGGAGGTCGATCAAGTTAAAGTTGGCTGTCGTAGGTTGAAGGAGGGCATGGACCACTTTGCTGCGGAGAAAGGAACCGCATTGACTCAATTGTCATCTGCAGAAATCCAGCTTCGCAATGCTAGGGAGAAGTGCTCAGTTCAGGCCAAGAGAATCGAGGAACTCGAGGCTGAACTCGTTAAAGCCTGAACTGAGGCAGAAAAGGCAAAGGCCCAAGATGACAAGTCGGTAGCTATATATCTGGCTAATGTCGAGGCTGCTGAAACTCAACTGGGGGAGGCTACCGATCGAGCACAATGGACTGCTGAGCTGGCTAAGTGCCAATCTTAGAGAGAGACCCTCGAGGAGATTCATGCCCGAGGCTTCGATCTTTCTGAGGAGATAGCTCAAGAAAAGATGTTTGAAGTTGATGCTAGGCTATTGGCCTCCTCCGATGATGAAGATGATGATGAAGGAAGAAAGAGCGGGTACAATAAATGTGAGGGGCCCGAAGAGGAAGTTGCCCCCGAGGAAGAAGTCAACTTCGAGCATAGCTAGGACTCTTGTACTTTTTTCTTTTTTGTTTTGTGTAGAATCCTTGTCGGTACTTTGTAAATACTCTTGTTCAGATATATATAAAATATTTCTCATTTGAATTTCTTCTCAGTTTTTGCCTTGTGATAATGTCAACCTGCTTTCTGCCTTGTAAAATTTTAGCATACTTCATAATTTGTTTAAGACTTCGGATTTAGGCAATTTGACTGAAGTCAAAATAATACTGCTTTCATAGTTGAGTTTGAATAAAACTCGAACTCGAAGTAATAGAACCCATAGGTTTGCATTGAGTGAGACCTGATTCTCAGACTGTAGTCGAGTGAGTTTTTACTCTAGCTCGAAGTAGTGAAACCCTTAGGTTTTAATTGAGTGATGAATTCTAAAATGTAATGGCCCTTAGGCTCTTTGAATCGAGTCGATATGCCTTTGTTATGCCTTAGCATGAATTTTTTACCCATTGGGTTTTTTGAGTGTTTAACATTGATCGAAACCCTTTTAACTTTTATGCCTTAGCATAAATTTGTATTTAAATAATTCGATACCTCTCAAGGTTTTTCGAAGGCTGATATTATCGAAGCCCTTTGATTATTTTGCCGAGGTTAGCCTTTTTAACCATTTTCAAAGAATTCGAAGGCCTATTTTTATTGCGGATTCGGACGTCTCTGAGCCGCGCTAGTTTGGCCGTAGCCTTTGGGTATGCCTCTTTGGCTTATTTTCCCGATAACACTTTGTTCAAAGTGTTAGTCCCCGAGAATGGTGGCCTTGGCCTATAAATCGAGGGTTGCCTCTTTGAGGTCTTACGGTTTCGAAGTTAGATAGTTCGAACATGTTGATTTTTTACGGCAGTCCCCGAGTATGAGGATGATTGTTCGAGGTGTAGCTGTACTTGGCCCTTGAGCCAGTTTTCACAAGAAATCATAAGTATGGAGCTTGTAAAGTAGAAATTTTCATTAAGGCACAAGATATCTGGTAAGGAAAAGTATTTCTTTGAATAGTTCATACATGCGTACATGTTTTTCCATTAGGGCTTGACTAATCTATACGGACACGGTTCATTCGACCATTTGGCCCATTACAAAGTTTTCCTATCAAGACCCCTTTAACACGAAGTATTTTCCTTGAAAATATAACATCTGGGGGTGATGCCCCCCAGTATTCGAGGTTGATTGTAAAGAGACCTCGGATACTTTAAGTCAGCACGAACAAAGGTTGCCTCGTTAAAAACCTTGGGGAAAAAACCCATTTGGGATAAAAAACCGATCAAAGGGAAAAAGAGTGCAACACGTGCTTTAAGGTCTTCATTCTTCCTGCTTGGTAAGAACTTTGATACCTTCGCTCGAACACCTGATAATAGGCTAGTGTAAAATGTAAATGAAAAAGGAGAAGGTCATACCTTAACAATAATATCGCCTGAGGAGTGAGATGTTCCAATTATTTGGTAGTTGCTCGCTGTTTATCGTGCCTAGCTTGTAAGATCCCTTTCCGACGATATCGATGACTTGATAGGTTCCTTCCTAATTTGGGCCGAGTTTTCCTTCATTAGGGTCTCGGGTATTGATGGTGAATTTTCTCAGGACCAAGTCCCCGATTCTAAAGCGGCGAAGGTTGGTCCTCCGATTATAATACCGTTTGACACGTTGTTTTTGCGCGGCCATTCGAACGAGGGCAGCTTCTTGTTTTTCATCCAGTAATTCGAGGCTAGCATTCATAGCCTCATGATTTGATTCTTCCATTGTGTAGCGAAACCTAACGCTGGGTTCCCCGATTTCGACCGGAATTAAGGCTTCGGAGCCATATAGAACGGTGTTTCCCTCGTACTGGACTTCGACGTTGTTCGATATGCCCAAAGGACTTCGGGTAGAATTTCTCTCCATTTTCCCTTGGCGTCGTTCAACCTTTTCTTCAGATTCTGAATGATGGTCTTGTTTTTCGATTCGGTATGCCCGTTTCCGCTTGGATGATAAGTGTCAATAAGATCCTTTTTATTTTGTGCTCTTCGAGAAACTTTGTTACCTTTCTGTCGATGAATTGATTTCTGTTGTCGCATGGAATTTCGACAGGTATCCCGAATCGGCATATGATGTGATCCCAGATGAAGTCTATAACTTCTTATTCTCTGACTTTCTCGAAGGCCTGTGCTTCAACCCATTTAGATAAATAGTCAGTCATAAATAAAATGAATTTAGCTTTACCTGGGGCCGATGGTAGAGGGCCGACAATATCCATCCCCCATTTCATGAATGGTCATGGAGACAGGACCGAATGAAGTTGTTCTCCGGGATGGTAGATCATTGGTGCATACCTTTGACACTCATCACATTTTCGAACGAATTCTTTGGTGTCCTTCTCCATACTGTCCCAATAGTATCCTGCTCTGATGATTTTGTGAACTAGTGATTAGGCACCGGAGTGGTTTCCACGAGTGCCTTCATGAACTTCTCATAGGACATAATCGGTGTCCCCTGGTCCCAAGCATACTGCTAACGGTCCGTCGAACGTCCTTATGTACAATGTTCCATCCCCAGCCAATGTGAATCGAGCAGCTTTTATTCGTAGAGCCCTCGATTCTTTAGGGTCTGATGGGAGCTTTCCGTTTTCAAATACTCAATATATTTATTCCTCCAATCCTAGGTTAGTCTTGTGGATTTTATCTCAGTAGTGACCTTCTTCGATTACTGACTTCGAGAGTTGAATGACAGTCCCCGAGCTGATTTCGTCGTCCTCGACTGAGGATCCTAAATTTGCAAGGGCATCAGCTTCATTGTTCTATTCTCGAGGTACATGCTGCAAATTCCATTCTTTAAAACGATGCAATGTCACTTGAAGCTTATCCAAATACCTTTGCATTCTATCCTCTCGAACCTCGAAGATTCTGTTTACTTGGTTTCCTGTTCATTTTTCCTGTTGTTGTCCCTTTCTCTGAAATGATTCTTGGCTCGATCACTTAAGAACTCTCGAAGGTGACCCTCGTTGAATAGACGGTATATCTCCTCTCTTAATTGTCTGCAATCCTCGGTTTTATGGCCATGTGTGCCGTGATACTTACACATCAGGTTGGGTTTCTTTGGGAAGAATCGGTTTGTATGGGCCTGGCCATCTAGTATATTTGATTCTTCCAATTGCCAATACAATACCTGATGCATCAATATTAAAGTTATACTCAGATAATCGAGGTGCCTCTGCGGGATCGACATGATTATCAAAACCACTTTTGCTCATAAGTCCCCGAGAACTCTGTCCTCGATCATTTCTTCGATCATTTCGGGCAAAATTACGTCCAGGACCGCTGTTCCTGCAATCTGTGATATATGGTCGGCATCGATCTTTATTCGACAGAGGTTCCCTATCGAAGTCCCTCTAATTTCTAGATGCGGGTCTGTTCGGATATACAGAACCGGAAGGAGCTCTTAATTGGTCATCTTCGACCCTGATCTTCGATTGATACCGATTGTGTAGAACAACCCAAGCAAATGAGTCGATGAAATTTGGCAGTAGATTATGGTACCAAATCATTTCTCCCTTCGATAGAGTCTCTCCAAACTTGTTTAATAGAACATATTTGATCTCATCATCTTCCAAATCATTACCTTTGATGGCGCATGTATAGGAGGTGACATGCTCATTGGGATCAGTGGTCCCATTGTACTTAGGTATATCCGGCATGAGAAACTTTTTGGGAATGGGCTTCGGAGCCGCACTTGGAGGGAACGACTTCTATACAAATTTTTTCGAATCCATTCCTTTCAAAATTGGCGGTGCTCCCGGTATCTGATAAACTCGGGAGTTGTATGTTTCCACTTTCTTATCATTTGCTTCAATTTTCTTCTCTCCCGACTCAATTCGTTTGGTGAGATCCTCGAGCATTTTCATTATTGCAGGATTAGTCCCCGATTCGCTATTATTCGACCTCTCCGGTACTGGCTCGGTACGGCGAGTGGCTTATGGTTCGACCCCACTAGGAGTTCTATATTGATTTTGTAGATGTGCAATAGCGGCTTGTTGAGCCTGTAGCATTTCGAATATTACCTGGAGACTGACTCCTCCATCTCCTCCGCCATACGCACCTTGGCCACTAGATCGACCTTCTCTGCGTACACTCCATTCGGAGTCTACGCGCAGGTTCGCATTCAAAGCAATGTGCGAGCTGACATCGACTAGGTTGGCAACCGGTGCTCCCCCGAGATCAGCGTGTGGCACCTCGACCCCTAGAGAATTACATTGTCATTTTCCCCGTGAAATCCGAGGCCATTGTCACCGTGTGTGGGTGCGTTTTGTGAGTTTGACATGTTTTTAACCTGAAAGCAAAAATACTTGACAAGAAAAAGCGTAAAATAGTGTGTGTTATCGGAATCAGTATTGAATAATCACTATTATCCTTAGCCCCACGGTGAGCGCCAAACTGTTTACCCTAAAATTCGGATAACAATTAAACTTATATTGTGGTTTTAAGGATATGTGATTTCGTCCAATATCAATTGATAAACGAGAAAACAAATGAACTGAATATAACTATAAAATAACCAAACCAGTATTAAAGTTGGACCTCGACCTCGAATTGAAGTGACCTCGAGGTGGTAACGTAAGAGCAATAAAAGATGAACAATTCAGATGAACAGTAAGTAGAGCAATAAGCAAGAAAGAAATGATTGTATATATTTTTCTCAGTGAATAATAAATAATCCTACAAATGAATGAAATTCCTCTTTATATAGTAGAGGAATCCTAATTAAAGTATACTTCTAATTACAGAAGGAAATCATATAAACAACTTATTAACCGCTATAGATTTGACCCGTTTCGAGATTCACGCCATGATCCTCGACCAATCGTGCATATCTCGCATTTTCCGTTATAAAGCTATCCCAACATGGTTCGAAGCCTGTCTCTTCTGGCCTCGACTGATATCAACCTCTATCTAGAAAGAGGCTTCGATTTCGGACTCGTCGTCTCAGCTCTTCAATGCAATATTCCAGGCTCGATCAAATAGTAAAATCGGGTAACCCCGATTTCTACCCTATGCAATATGATCTTCCCCCTTACATGGATTGGGGCATTACTACTGTCTACATTATTGAATTTGATTAGTAAAGTTTAGCTCAATTATATGATCATAATGTAACATAACACACACGGATCACGTTTGTTTGAATTCAAAGAAAGAATAAACAAAGAAGAGATAAATAATCACAGCTTAAATACGGTCTAGATTATTAAGTGACCTTTTGTGGTGGTGATGAATATATAGTAATATATAGATATGTTGTATGAAAAGTACATTGGATATACAGTGAGCGTAATTTTCAGCCTTGGGCCCCTCAGGCTCATGTATAGTAGTAGTAGTACTGTAGTAGTCAATAACATTTCACGCTACCAAGATATTGTTCAAACATCAAATCACTTGTTTATATGTTATCCACACAACTCATAAAGTCTCAGTTTTTCATTCTTATATATATACTGTCATTAGCACTTGTCATCACACTTCTTTTTGTGACACAGTACTGTGTGCTGTCCAATATTTGCCTGTACAAAAAAGATAGAAGAATGGGAATGAAAATGTTGGGGGAGATTATGAGGCATCGGGATGAAGTATACCCATTGATGAAGCTCATGCTAGCTGCTAAACTCATCGAGAAGCGGACACCATTGCAGCCACACTGGGCCTTCTGCTACACTACTCTCCGCAACGTCTCTCGCAGCTTTGCTCTCCTCATTCAACAGCTCCCTACCGACCTTCGCAACGTTGTAAGTCAAAACCATTTTTTTTTATGTAAAAGAAACTTTATTAATAGCGTCTACAAGTAATAATTTTAAAAATAAGGTAAATTACCTTTCCTTTCCAACATAGTATATATTAAGATAAAAATATACTATGAGTGTATAGGTGAATAACTTTTTCCTTCCTTTGGTTTTTCCTCAAGTTCATCTTACAAAACAAAATTTGATTTGGGTGAAGTTTGGTTTGAAGATGAAAATGTGTTTGGACATCAGTTTTCAAAACATGTTTCTCAAATTTATTTTGGAAAAATATGAAACATGACTTATATCTTTAAGTTTTAAAATCTATCACAAATACCCAGCAATACCATTATCAATAATATTCATTATATTATCGCAAATCATAGTCTTGAACGTAAATAAATTTGGTACAAAATTATCATTTTTATAATGAACTACATGATACACTATCAGATGACCGAGAATTACGAAGCAACATTGTTACAAATAATAAATGGTGGGCTCTTTTATAAAATACAAAAATTTGGGGCAATTTTTAAAAAATCTAATAGTGATATTGCTGGTTTTGGGATTTGGGATTTTGCCAAAATGTAAGCAAAATCTATGGCCAAATATATATTTGCCAAATAAAACCCAAATTTATTTTGACAAAATTTATGATATTCTTTTTGGCTCATTATGAAATTAGTTTTCCTATCTGAAAAAGAAATATATCATAGTACTCAATTTCTTTTATTTTGTAATTTAATTTAGTATACTCATTTGAAATAAGTTTTAAATGAGGTATCAACCAAATATGAAATTTTATGTATATCAGTTTTATTTGTCGAAAAGAACAAGGGAATAGAAGAATTCCTTTTGGTTTCTTCCGCCACTTGAGTTTCTCCATTGTTACTGCTGATTGCTGCCATTTAGAGTCTTTTAAAAAAAATAAAAAGGTATACTTATTTAATTGGGCTTCAGAAGCCACTGGACCCATTTCTTTAAATGCTGTAAAAATAGCACCGGTTAGCCAGTTTTCGAACTGCTCATTCAAATATAGTCAGTATTTGCTATGCCATTGAAAAATAGTCACTATTTTGCTACAACAGAGACCGGTCCAGCATAATATATTGGAGTTCGGTGCACCTGTGTATGAACTTCCAGCATATTATGCTGCAATTTCAACACGTGGAAAGTTTCAGCACAATATACTAGAAATTCGAGCACATGTGTATGAACTTCCAGCATATTATACTGGACCGATATACATTGTTGGAACTCCAGTATAATATGCTGGAGTTCCAGTATACTTATGCTGGAACTCCAGTATAATATACTGGAGTATTTTCCGGATTTTGAACAGTGTTTTCGTTCAGATTTATCTTTACATAAAAAGTGGCTAAATTTCAATTATTTTTGAAAGTATGACTATTTTTGAGTGACCCTTGTAAATCTGACTATTTTTTAATTTCTCCCTTTAATGCTGGCAGCAATAAGAGTTATGGGCTAAAGCCCCATAATAGAAACATGTTATGTATATTTTATTTTTGGGCTAATGGCTTAAAAATTTGGAGGTTTTTTTTTAAAGAAAAACTATTTCCAGATTATATTAAAATTGTTATAAAACAATAAAAGAATAAGAAGAGTATTGCAGAGAAAAGTGGAGAGGAAATTCTTATTGATTAGGGATGAATTGCAATGAAATAGAACATCTCTATTTATAGGGAAAAAGTATTGTAGCCACCAAAAAACAAACCCTAAAATATCTCTAATATATAAACATTCACCTTAAATACAATTCTATTTATAACACTCTCCCTTGAATGTCTATTCAACAGATAATGTGCCTCGTTAAAACCTTAACTAAAATAAAACCCAGTGGAAAAAAGAATCTAGTGAAGAAAAAAGAGTACACATATCTCACAATACGCTTTTTGGTTGCCTCGTTAAAAACCTTGCAAGGAAAACCCAGTGGGACAAAACCTTATAAGAGAAAAAGAGTACAACTCGTATTAACTCCCACTAATGAGAGCATCAATTCACATCCTTGAGTTTTCACATCCCAGTCTTGTGCTCTAGCTTCTTGAAGGTTGACGCCGGCAGAGATTTGGTGAATAAATCAGTCATATTAATTCCAATGAATATGTTGCACCTTGAAAATTCTCTCTATCATATTATCATGCTTATAGTTGTAGCAAGATACAAATGTGCACAAATTACACTTAGGATGTAGTACTTCATGACCAAGAATTGTATATGCTTTAAGCAATTTAAGTCCTTCAGGGATTGTCATATAAATTAAGTCATATGAATGAACTTTAGATGCATATCAAGTTTTTATGTCATAATAGCAATAGTTTAGCTATTATGTGAAGCCACTCAATAAATCATTTTGCTAAACCAAATGTGATGTAAACCAACTTATCAAGATGAACTATCTTGAATAATAATCTGGAATATGCTCTAAATTAAATTATTGAGCAAGTTATCTGGAAAACACCATGTTGCAGGTTAATAATAATCGCGCATGTAACCATCTCATAGATGCATCTTATGTGGTATACATGACAGGTGAATGGGCCCATATTCACCTTTGATATTTCCAGCATTAATGGGATTCAATCTCAATTTTAGTTGGTATATTAATTAATGAGAACCTATGTTGCTCGAACTCTCCGAAAATGTGGTCGGATACGTGTCGGATCCTCCAAAATTAGTGCATTTTTGAAGGATCCGACACGGGTACGACTACATTTTGGAGAGTCGCGCAACATAGATGAGAACAAGCAACATAAGAGAATTCATAAGAACTTTCTAGTTATTTAATATTTACCCATGTGAATTCTCTTTTATTTTTGCACATCATACTTAAATTAACATGGCTAAACTAATTATGCCAACTGGAGAAATTATCAATATTGATAAACTTTAGGATTACACCATGACGTGTGCAATTATGAATAAACTCCAAGTTTATTATGATACAGGTTTTTATATCAATACACTTCTACTTTATTGTGGCATTCTTTTGTTTGTGTAGTACAACTGGAGAATAAAGCGGTAGCTTTTCACATACATATTATCCCGCTACAAGTTGTAGTAATAGAAGATATTAAATCTTTCCTTTATTTATAGTCTCAGTATAACCAATCGCTTTCGCGAATACTTTAGAAACTCAATAAGTTTCTTTGAGACTTACTACGACACCATACCTTATTGATAATCAATTTTATTTCTCCAAAGTAGTATAATTGGCTGTTCTAGAGCTTTCAATTAATTTTGTACTACCACATATTCATCAACATCCATATAATGAATATCTCTTTCAAAGAGAAAGTTATACCATTATGGTCATGGTTAAAATTATATGCAAGATCCGTCTCTTGCATTACTGTTGTCTTTTAATAATCATATTGCCAAAATATTTTGGTGTACAATAAGTATGTGACCAATGCTCGTTCATGTCGTAATAATGACATTATTTTCTTATTTCGTCTCAAACCTTCTAGAGGTGAGTGGTATATTCACTACCACTAGCAACGTTTATATTCTTCCACATGTTATCACATTCACATCATGAATGGACCAAAATCATCTATATGTGCTTTATAAAATCTCATGTCAAATCGATTTTCACAGAGTGGAGGATTATTTGAGAATCCTCATTATTCTCATTACCACAATGATGACGATTATAATTTCATCTATTACCACGTCCACATCCATTGATACCTTCACAGTAATAATTTTATCTTCTTTCAAACTTAATCACATGTTGTTATCATATTCTCTTAAGAGAATGAAAATGAAGCAAATTTAACGGGACGGATTTTCACTTCTTGTGCCCATAATCATACATGAATTTGATCATGGCAAGACATAAAAATTTTACCACTTCAGGCGATTATAATTTCTTACAACTCTATTAGAGTTATAATCAAAATTTATTGTCTTTGCTTGTATTTAAAATCAAATTATAGAATTTCGAAAATTTAAAAGAGAAAAATAAGATAAAATACTTACCTTTAATCCAGAATTTAATCATGAAGGAAGTTCATGGAACAATTGACAATCATTATGCTCAATCCCAAAGCTTCTACTCAATTTATTAGAATCTCGTGCTGATAATGTGTTACAAACAATAAAAGAAGAAGGAGAGTATTGTAGAGAAATTTAGAGAGAGAATTTTTATTGATTAACGATGAATTGCAATGAAATAGAACATCTCTATTTATAGGGAAAAAGTGGCGTAGCCACCAAGTAACAAACCCTAAAATCTCTATAATACATAAGCATTCACCTTAAATACAATTCTATTTATAACAAAAATAGTCATATGAACTTAGTTTTCAGAATATAATTTAGTATTATATTCTTTTATGAAAACTATAATTGTTTTATCCCAATTGCTTGAAATGTTAATTAGTTTAACATTAAATTTGCTTGTTGATTTGTTTAATATGCATGAAATGTTAATTTATTTAACATTAAATTTATATGTTAGTTTTGTTCAAAATTATATTTATTTTCTAATTTGTTTAACATTACATTTATTTGTTAATTTATTTAACATTACATTTATTTGTTAATTAGTTTAAAATTATATTTTTTTGTGCAATAAATTAAAAGTCAATGATCATACATAAGATTACCCCTGTTATTTTCTCTAATAAACTTGCGTCCAACTCTGCAGGTTTGTGTTTACTATTTGGTTCTTCGAGCACTTGACACTGTTGGTATGTTCAATTCCATAATCTCTCATCAGTTTAAATTCATGAATATACTGTAGGAATTCTAATCAATTTAAGCATTATTCTATTGGTTGATTTCTATAAGCATTGGAATGTTGCTTTCACTAATTTTGTATTTTTCCTTCTATTGGATAGAGGATGATACCAGCTTAGCTACTGAGGTTAGAGTACCCATCTTGAGAAATTTTTACTGCAACTTCTATGATCGTGAATGGCATTTTTCATGTGAGTCTTAATTGCATCTCCAAGCTCTCATTGAAATTCTTGCTTTTATAAGTAACTTGATCGATTAAATAATTTTTACACCGTCAAGCTGGCGAGCTAGAGTGCCGGTTGCGGAATCAGTCGAACCCAGTAGTTTTTGTTCAAACCTTGTATTTTTTGTAAAAATTGCGCGGGGCACCTTATTTGGTCGACCCCATTTAACTTATACCCGTTTTTTTAAAAACTTTTAACTTGTACCCACTTTTTAAATAACTTCAGCTCCCCTTTCCCTCGCTGAGTTGAAGTTCACCAGTTAAGCTGAAGTTCGCCAGTTATAAAGACAAAACTTCAGCATACGGGGCTGAAGTTCCCCAATTACAAAGACAAAATCCCAGTTACAAACTTCAGCTCTAGCTGAAGTTCCCAAGTTATAAAGACAACAACTTCAGCATACGGGGCTGAAGTTCCCCAATTACAAAGACAAAATCCCAGTTACAAACTTCAGCTCTAGCTGAAGTTCCCCATTTACAAAAGACAAAAGTGTAACTGGGGGAACTTCAGCCCGTATGCTGAAGTTTTTGTCTTTATAACTGGGGAACTTAGCCCCGTATACTGAAGTTCCTCATTTACAAAGACAAAAACTTCAGCTCTAGAGCTGAAGTTCCCCAGTGTAACTGGGGGAACTTCAGCCCCATATGCTGAAGTTTTTGTCTTTATAACTGGGGAACTTCAACCCCGTATGCTGAAGTTCTCCATTTACAAAGACAAAACTTCAACTCTAGAGCTGAAGTTTCCCATTTGCTAGAGCTGAAAGCTGAAGTTCGCAAGCTACTTCAGGCCCGTCTACTAGAATGCTGAAGTTTTGCGTGATTGTCTTTGCTTCTTCAGCCCCTCATGCTGAAGTTATGCGTAAAAGCGGGTAAAGTTAAAACGTGGCACAAAAAATGAGTACGAATACAAAAACCCCGTATTTTTCTAGTAAAATTCATTTGATATGGTAATTTAAAAGCAGTTACTCAAAAGGATTAGAACTTCAAACTCAAATGTTAGCTCCGTTCTGCCGTCAAGTGCATAGAGTTCAATGCACAATAGTATCAGTTGTTTTCGAAAAGAAATAATTAGCATTGTACTTTTATTTAGAGGAAATGATCTCACCTTAATTTCATTTCTGAGATATGGTTTTTTCCCCCTTCATCATTCTTTCCTACTTCTCTTGTATATTAATTGAGTCTTTTCTTTTCTCATTTTATGATATTTATGTGAAGTTTTCTGGACTAGTTACCTTATACCTGTTGTTATTCATTAGGTGGTACAAAGGACTTCAAGGTTCTCATGGACCAATTCCATCATGTTTCCACTGCTTTCCTGGAGCTTGATAAAAAGTTAGTTCTTGCATAATATGTTGTTGTATATTAAGAATTGATTGCAAAATATTCAAGAATGAAGTCAAAATCAGAACAATAGTTTTATAATCGGTAAAGGGTCAAATATATCTCTTTACTATCAAAAAATATTTAAATATATCCCCGTTCCACTATTTGGCTAATTAAGATCCTACCGTTATATTATTAATCAATTTTACCCTTATTTTAGACGGAGTACCCACGTGGCAAGCTTAAACACAAATAACCCGCCCCCAATTTTAGAACCCGGAAACCCACCCATAATGAGCCGATCCGATTTTGTTTCAAGTAAATCTCAAGAAACAAAATCCCAAACAGGACTGTAATCAATTTCCTTGGACACTAATGCGACGTCGTACCCTCAAATCCTAGCAGCGGCAACAGCGGGGTTAGCGACGGAGGAAGCATATGCGGTGGGCAAGAAAGAGAGAAACCCAATGGTTGGCTTGAGTGGTTCAAGTCATGAACATAGCAGAGGACAACAAGCCCTTATAGAAAATAAATACCACCATCTCTTCTCAACAGGAACCAAATCCGAGGGTAGCAGAGAGACAACCAAAAAGCTTCAAAATCCATACCCAGATCTATAAAGGAGGGTCTCGAATTCCCCGTTGGCAGAGTTGCTCGATTTTTGAAACAGTATTATTATGCTCAGCAAATTAGTTCTGGTTTATCTCTCGCCGGTATTAGGTACCTTACAGCTGAGTTGTTAGAACTTGCTGGGAATGATGCGAGAGAATTTGCTATTGGCAAACGGAAAGCTGAAGTGGTTTACGTTTCTCAGGAATTTTAGATTTCTAAGTCTACGATTAGGAGATTGGGCTGTGAATTTTGAGTTTTGGGGTAAATTAGTTGAATTTGTGTTCATAAGCGTTCTATGTGAATGACAAATTTGTTTATCCTATTCCGTTGAAATGTGCAAAATTTAATGAAGAAAAAGATAATGAATTTCTTATATTTGCTTGAAGAACTGATTATTTAAAAAAAAAAAAAATTATCCCTAAGAATATCGCCAGTGAAGGTCTGAAGGGAATTTATCAGTAAAGAGAGGTTAGAGGCAGATAGAGTGCTTTTATTTTTTTTTTACCTTTAATTAATTTTGATAAAGTTACATGAATCAAAAAGTGAACACTTGTCAACTTTTAAAATGTCTTAATTCTTTTTAAGAAGTTGTATTTGAACGGGTCGGCTCGTTATGGGGTAAGTTTCCGGGTTTAAAATTGGGGATGGGTTCTTTGTGTTTAAGTTTGTCACGTGGCACTCCGTCTAAAATAAGGGTAAAATTGATCAATAGTATAACGGTAGAGTCTTAATTAGCCAGATAGTAAAACGGAAATATATTTAAATAATTTTTGATAGTAGAGGTATATATTTGACCCTTTGCCGTTTTATAATTGCATGCGTGTATTTGTGAATGAAGTTTCTACGTATTTTGCAGCTATCAAGAAGTGATTAAGGATATTACCAAGAGGATGGGTGAAGGGATGGCAAAATTTCTATGCAAGGAGGTGATTCAGGATATATATTTACACATTATGATGATGAACATGTCTATTGTGCATTATGAACTTTAATAGAATGGACGGGACGGGACGGGGCGGGTTAAATTATACTCATCTTTATTTTGCTATTCCTCTTTCCCTTCTTTCAATTCCCTCTCCATGATTCAAAATACTGACAAAGTTTGGGTCTCACCAATGCATTTGTCTTCTCAGTACTGTACCAGCAAATTTAACTTCTGCAGCTTTACTAAAGTTTCTGTCAATGAATTTATTATTAGTATTTCTGCAAGTAATAATTTATATACCTGCATATATATCGTCTACATATTTGAGGAACAATATAAGAAAACCATGAATTGCACGTTTTGTCATTTTGGAGTCATCTTCCATGTATCTGGAGAAAAAAGAAACAACACTAAACAGTAAACAGATGAGAAATACATGATCTTTGGTTATCTTCATTTTAATCTTGTTACGCTTTTGATTGGTAATTTCAATGGCTAGTCGTCATTTTAGTTTAGAATTTCTAAAGCATGCCTTACGAAAGCTCCATTTTTCTGGCTTCTGTTGTTGTTAGTATTCTATTGTCTCTTTTCATCTTCTTGAGCCGAGGGTCTATCGGAAAATAGTCTCTCTACCCTAGCAGGGTAGGTGTAAGGTTTGCGTACACACTACCTTCCCAACCCCAATTGTGGGATTATGCTGGGTTGTTATTGCCTTATGAAAGCGCCACTTTTATGATGTCTAAGGGTGTTCCTGCGATGTTTTAGCGGAGGGGTGATTTGTGTGGTGTTCGATTTTCGCGTGCACTTGTTATAGAAGGACCAGGTTCTTTTATGTATTCCAACTCCTACTGTTTACGGAATAATAAATACAGAAATTAAAGAACAAGGAGATTTTTACGAGGAAAATACCTGGCTCAAAAGGTGAAAAAACCACGACCTACTTCCCAGTAAGATTTTCCCAAAACTCTTTACTAAATCAGTGAGCCAAAACAGCATTTACAAAAACTTTTTTGTAAATCTAGGATTACCTCTAATCCCTTGTAGCAAACTAGCCTCTAGCTATTTGCGACAAACTCCAAGTTAGCTATAATTTGAACATAGAGTACCTATTACAGACGCTTCTAGATAAAACTGAAAAGATACAAGTTAAAACCACCTACTATAAATAAACTAGACTAAAATACAACAGTTGGAACTGGTTCTTCTAGCTGGTTCAAATAGCTTCAGATTCGCACACTCACGAACTGCTTGCAAAATTGCCTTGCTAATTTTGCTCTCAATTCTTGCTTAGCTTCTGCTTTTGTGCGTACCTGTACAATAAGAACAATCTGCAATATACATGATAAGTAGATAAGGAATTAACTAGAGTTCTAATGCTACTCTTCCTTGGTGGAAGAGTTCTAGTTAATCTCAACTTCTCAAATCCTTTCTTCCTTATCTTAGATTCTGTTCTTACTGAATAAGGAGTCCTTTTACTTATTATTTTTACAATCTTTTCGATCAGGAGATATCTCTATTTTACCAGATTTCGTTTATCTCCTGCATGTGTTTGCGAGTGATAAACCTGGTTCATTTCTGAGTTCCTTTGTCAATCTTCAAAACTATTCAATATCATGGGCTAATACCCTGCATACTCGCTGGTCCCGGCCTCAACCCTCGTGCATTTCACTTACAAGTCATTTGATCTCATGCAGGTAGAAACAATCGATGATTATAATGAATATTGTCATTATGCAGCTGGACTTTGTGGATTAGGCTTGTCAAATCTTTTTTATGCTTCTGGAAGAGAAGATTTAGCACCAGAATCCCTCTCCATTTCTATGGGTTTATTTCTTCAGGTATTGTATTGACCCTAACATGCATGTTTATTGGTCCTCAAATGACTTTGTACGTTGGCTAGTGACAAAAGCATATTTGAAAATATATTTCAGAAAATAAGCATCATTAGAGATTATCTAGAGGACATAAATGAAGTACCCAAGTGTCGTATGTTCTGGCCCCGTCAAATTTGGAGTAAATATGTTAACAAACTTGAGGTTAGTTTTCTTTTGAAATGAGGTTATAGATGTTTTATCATCTAGAATTCATTTTATTTCATCATAACAGTGATCGATAGTCCTTGTTTGAAGTTCGTATTTTGGTTTATCGCTCTGAATCTTCTTTATGTGCCTCAGGACTTTAAGTATGAGGAAAACTCAGTCAAGGCAGTACAATGTCTGAATGAAATGGTCACTAATGCTTTACTACATGCAGAAGATTGTCTGACTTACATGTCTAATTTACGAGATCCTGCTATCTTTCACTTCTGTGCAATTCCCCAGGTATAAATTTTCTCTGAACAGTTCAAAATTTT
This sequence comes from Nicotiana paniculata, assembly GCA_005239505.1. Lineage (NCBI taxonomy): Eukaryota > Viridiplantae > Streptophyta > Magnoliopsida > Solanales > Solanaceae > Nicotiana > Nicotiana paniculata. The sequence continues at coordinate 61,429 of ML359004.1, read as the reverse complement.
TTGTTTTTGCCCGTTATCAGCATATTGGTGTGTGTATGAGAATGGAACGCGGTCTGGGAAGTGTAAACAAACTCACTTTAAGCTTACACTTTAGTAAATTAATCACTCAGTTTCCACTCTATTGTCTTCTTGCCATGAAACAATAATTTTCATACTTCCAGAGATATTACTTTTGTTCATATTAAGTAATCCTTCTTGAAGCATTCATTTTCATTGCATTTACGATGCTTTCTTATACTACCAGATCATAAATATGGGGAACTTGACGATGTACTACAACAACATTGAAGTTTTCAAAGGTGTTGTAGAAATGAGACGAGGTAAAGATACACGTCTTCTCAGTCTGTAATTTCAATTGGACAAGGTAATATACATGATTCACAGTATGCATGTCAACACTAAGTCTTTTTGTGTTGGTTTCTTCTTTCTAGGCCTCTGTGCTAAGGTTATTGATCAGACAAGAACAATGGCTGATGTCTACAGAGCTTTCTTTAAATTCTGTCGTATAATGGAAACCAAGGTATATATCGCTTACCATTCTCAGAACAACTTATAACTCTGCATGTAGTTGTGACTTACTCATTCTAGAGGTTAATGGCTAAGCTTAGAATTAGTCAGTTTTCCTAGTTTGTAATATTCTAAAATTGTCAATCTGATCTATGAAGCCATTGATGTTCAAATAATAGATGAAGCCTGACTATATATGGTGGTTCTTTATGTTAAAAAAATTGATTCTTTCAGGTTGTCCATAATGATCCAAATGTGACGACTAGTTTGAAGAGGCTTGAAGCAATCTTGAAAACCTGCAGAGAATCTGGAACATTGAATCAAAGGTTTGTTATGTTTCCTTGTTTATTTTTTCTGGAATTTTTTTGTCAAGATCAGTTGATGACTTTATCTACCACCAGGAAATCTTACATATTCGGCCGTCAGCCTAATTACTATATTCGAGTTCTGGTGAGTTTTTATGCTGATTATTAATTAGTTCATGCGTTACTTTAGCTTTTCTGCAATAAATAAATTTTTCCTTATTTCTCGATTTGTTTGCAGATTATTTTCCTTTTCACCATACTGGCTATTCCTTATATATCCACAACAATACCTTAAGAGACCATAGGTAAGCATTCAGATGACTGTACTCTTACTTGAGACAAATGGGAAGAATGTGAAAATGTAAGAAAGAGAATCTCGATTACATTAGTAAAAATAATTATAAAAAAAAAAAACTGTTGGACTCACATTTGTCATATATATCTAAATCATATTTCCACAGAACTTTTTGTTGTTAAATCATAAACAAAGAAAATCAAACTTGTATTGTATATGATCAGCATTCCAAGTGTCTACTTCATTGTATCAAATAACAATCATACTTAGTTTTCACTGATTTTGCTAGCAAGGATATTAGGATTAGCATTCAATCTTAAACACAAGCAAAGAAACATGGTGTGCAGTGGCGGAGGCAGGATCTCCGCGAAGGGGTTCAAAAAGAAAAAAGTTAAAAAAGATTGTAGCCGGTGGGAATTGAACCTATGAGACCTTACAAAGGTTTTAAGCCCCCTTAACCACTAAGCTACACTTTTAGGCTGTGTCAAGGGGATCCAAAACTTAACATATAGAGGTAAAAAATAAATTTTGCCTTATATCTGCAATATAATTTCTTCCGCCCCCTAAATCTGCCCCTGCATGGTGGTTAATTAATACATAGTGCTAGCTTTTCATATTGTGGAAATACTACCCTATTCATTTTCCTTCATTTTGTATTACAGGTTTGATGTAGAAGAAAAGAGAAGTCTAGTCAAACATGTGGAACCAAGTTTTAAAGATGATTGCTATATCCATTGATATATTCAATCTCCAGAATTCTCAATGTGGGTAATGCCTATGTAATCCTTATTAGTCTTACTACTCCTAGTAGATGTACTCAGTCGTCTATATTATCCATTGAACACCATATCCTTGGTTGTTTAATACTTTCTTAGTTGTTTACATTCGTTGATAAATTTCTGTAATATATCCTTTTGATTTTCACTATAAAGAACGGGTTATAAAATTATTTAGTAGGGTGCGGTTCGTGTTGTTTGGTACTATGTTTTTTCTTTCGCGGGGTTTGGGGGATGGCAGGGGGAGAGAACATTAAAAATATCATCCATGTCCCCCCTTCCCAAACCCCTAAGAAAAAAGAAAAAAGAATGTAAATGATTTCACTCTTTGAATGTGGATGTATTATCCACATGAACAACCGAGAATTATAGGCCTAGTTCTACTCTGTTATAGTTTGCTTCTCTGGCAAACCTGCTTTTCTTTGTATCCTCTCCCAGTACAACTGTCTTGCTTATGCTTTTTAATTAAAACCCTATATATGGATCCCAACTTGAATATGAAAAGGAGCTAGAGCCTACATCAAGTTGTTGCATACACATGATCGTTTTTTCGGTGAAGACAAAAATATTAGGTGGTTTCTTCTCATCTATCTAAGCCTTGATGGATAGAGTTACATGATAATTGTTGCTGGTGGAAGGTAGTAAGTATTCTGTGGAATTAGTCTAGGTATGCCCAAACTGGCACAATACCGTAATTATTTAAAAAACACTAGTAGTTAATTAAGTACTTCCATGCCTTATTCCTAAATTACATTAGGTCATATTAATTCTCTTTGGCAAGCAGCGGTACATGGTCCGAGTGGGATTCAAAAACCATATTGTACAAATAGCGTATAAAGGAACAAAAATTACTTGAGGTTACAAAGTTTGAATTCTTGTTTTTTTGTCCTCTTTAAGTGCTGTAATTGTTAGAATACATTCACGTGTCATTCATTCATTACAGCACCTCACACACTAGTCAGTGCTGTGGGGCTGTCATTGGGGCCAAAGCTGTCCTGTATCTTTGCACTTTTGTTGTCACATTTCCACCTCAGAACTGATATGGGTATGAGCATTCCCAAGGTAATCCCAACTAACCAATTCAATGCAATGAAACAAATATCAGCCCCTTTTTTCTAATTGGACAAGAAAAAGGCATAGCAGATATGCTTCTTAAAATTTTGTGTTCCTTTAAATAATAGAATAGGAATTAGATAAGGTTCCTCTAGGGAAAAAGAGACACAAAGGTCATCCAGGCAGTTAAAGATTTAAGGCTTTAATATTTAGATACGTTTGACTTCCACCAATAACAACCTCAGTCATCCCCATCTTGGTTGGTCTATAAATGGAAACGAGGGATCTAACAGCTCATATATGAGATCAAGTGGGAAAAAAGAAGCATTGACTTTCGTGCTAATCCACACTTCTTTAATTAAGCAAAAGAAAAGACCTGATGTGAAAACTTTTAACACTGTTATGTTAAAGTTAGACCTATAACAACATGTAACTTTTAATATCAGACCTGATGTGATAACCTGAAATATATCAGCCTATTACCGGTTAAATTGCTAATAATGTTGTCGGTGCGCATAACTTAAACTCGAAAAGAAAAGGGAATGCATATACCAAGGAATACATAATCTTATTCTTGCATGTCCTATGCAACTAATGTACACTTCTCCACTAATTATGTTTAAACTTTGAAACATTGTTAGTTTATAGCATCTACCATCTGCAAAAAACGACAGCCAGAGATCTGTTTTTTTCTTCTTCGTTGTGTTATTCCTTGTCTTTTTCTAAAGTTTCTAACCTATACCCTTTTGAAAAGAAACTCCATTCATGTGTATACTCCTTCACTTGTACTCTTCTCCATTGTGCATAAGCAAATCAGACCCTTTTGGTTTTACAATGGCTTCTGCATTGCTGAGCACTTGCAGTTCGCCCGATGATCAGTGAGTGTCTGAAAATCGTGACATAAATGTGTGAGAAGTTTCAAGGATAGAATTGGTTAAACCAGATTTTGGATTATGCTTCCAAATTGTACCTTGTACTGTTTTTGGAGGTCTTTAATGTACTCAACAGCCAAATCTAACATGTCTGCTGTGTTTGTTTGCTGGCAATATGAATTATACCTTAATAAGACTCCCACCAAAAGAACAAAAGAAAAAGTGCTTGAAACTGAAAGAAAAATAGGTATGGAAAATCTACCTTGTCCATGTTGGGGACAAGCTCCTGTAGCTTCCTCATTCTTTCACTTATTCGGGTTCTTCTCACCTGAAATACCATTATATAGTTTTATCTTGCGAATTCCACTAAAATACTTGTTGATTCAAAACTGAACTTTAAACATAGCCTGACTTGTTGGGAATTGAAGAGATTGGGCTTAAATACATATATGAATATGTTGTTTATGTCCTACCCTTTCTGCAATGCTCCTAGGATGAGTAGCACAGCCACGTTTGGCGCGGATCTTACAGGGAATAGTAGTGTCTTGTAAATGCAATAACTTGTCAATAGCTGCAATTTCAGCTGGTGTCTTTGGTAGACTTAGGTGGTGTGACAAAATTGGAGGCCTATTTCCAAGTTGTTCAATCTGATCACAACCAAGATTGCCAATTCAAATTCCACATAACATAACAAATGATTTGAAATAATACACCCCCACATTTTGTTCTCATACCTGATCAGCACTAGCAAATAGCTTCCCCTCATTATCTTGTTGAGGGGAATCACTCCAAGAGGTAAAAGGGAATCCCATATTGTAGAATTGAGCTTCTGAGTCATCATCAGGTACAGTTGTTATGCTACTCTCGTTATCGACCTCTGAGATTCGAGACAACATTCCTAATGATGAAGGTGCCCCTGATGGGAAACTACTTAAACGACCTTTCAACCTACTTGAAGATGAATTACAATCTCCAGTGGCACCATTTGCCATTCTATAACCTCCACCACCACCGCCTTTCAACGTGCCATAGCCTGTAGTTTTACCACTAAACATTAAGTAGCTAACAACTGAAACTTCTTATTATAAGACTGTCAAGAATACAGAAGCCAACACAATTAGGGAAACAAGGTCCGGAAAAGCACCTGAAAATCCCATTTCATACATGCTCCCTGGATTCAACTGAACATACTGTTTTTAGCTCGATCTATGTATATACGTGCAAAAATGTGTACACATATAATAAGATCACACTCATTGAACCCATGACTCTACATCCTAGTTTAGCCTACATCCTGTCAATCATCTACTCCAATTTGGAAAAGAAACTAAATCAGGGCAAACCAGAGACATCAACATAAATATAGTCTTCTGACATGGTTTTATCTGCTTAATCTTTTAGCAACTGCTAGAAACTTTGAATTCTTCAATAAAACATTAAGAAAATGAACTTGTGTCGGCCGGCTATACGAATCCTCACTTCTTCATTTCTATATAAACTTAGAACTATTAATGAATGTACCACTTTTAAGAAAATAAAATATTGCCCACAAATCTAGACTACTTTCCGAAAGAAGAAAGATGAGGAATGAATATGAAACAGTACATACCAAATTGAGAATTGAGGTGAGAGAATAAGCCAGGTGGAGAACTATTTTGCCTCATAAGATTTGATGCCAACTTGTTTTGCCTCTCATGATTATTTCCCAACGAGCCCATCATCCTGTACCCACCACCACCACCATCCATTGACCCCACATGACCACTAGTATTTGCCCTTGGATATTGAGGTGGCAACTGTGAATTCTGAGACACCAATTGGTTATTTAAATTTTCAATCTTTATTACCCCATCAGTGAGATTCTCAAACAAACAACTTGGAGCTGAACGAAACCTTAACAAACCAGAATTCATGTTCTGGTTTTTATCAAACTCTGAGTCCATTGACACTTGTTTAAGTTTGGAATTTGCAGAATATATAGAACTAGAATCACAAGATAAACACTTGGGAGTTACTTCTGCAAAAAAAGTTATAATCTTTGTCCGAAATACCAGCTTGTTTGTTAAGCAGTATGGAGATAGAAATCTTCAAGAACAAGCAAGAAAGAATAGTCTGTTAAGATTTTTTTTTTTTTTTTCGTTTCAGAGANTTTTTTTTTTTTTTTTTTTTTTTTGGTGTGGTAAATAAGTGGAAACCCTGAGGTCAATACAGGATAGTTAGAAAATGCAAAAAATAGATTGATCTTTTTAATTTTTCGGTATTGTCCCAACAAATTTGAATTCATGTTGAGTAAGTCTATTAAGAGGTGAAATGCTCTTAATAATAATTTGTTTTATTGTTAGATACAAATATAAAATCTCATTTTAAAAGTGAAGGAATCCTTATTATCACGCTATATTTTTGGTAATAAATATAATAATCTACCATTTGAACTGTTTTTAGAGGATTATACATAATTTTGAAGGTTTTGGTTGCATGATTTCAATTGCCACCGAGGGGGACAGATGTTCGAGCGACTCTTTTTGTGTTTCTATTTTACTTTATTTACAATATTTGTGCAATTAGGAATTAATTATTCTGTTGTATCTACTAGTTTCCTTTGTTTTCCTGCACGGCTACACTACGTGTTACGGTCCATTATTGGAGCATCTAAAGATTCTTGACTGTTGAAAAAGTGAAAATGTTATATTGTGCCAATTCAATAATATTACTGCAAGCATTTTCTCTTCTTTTTTTTTGGAATAATATTATTATGCTACGTATATATTGACATTCCAAGATAACCACATAAATCCTAAGGTATTTCGAATTTATTAATACCTTAGCACCCCCTAAACTTGATACAAATTATTAGTTACAGTCTTAAATTATTCGTGGTCTTAATTACCCCCCTTAACTTGGCCTTTTAAGAGTCATAACCCCCTTGGATGATGATGTAGCAAAGAGTGTGGGTGCACTCGCCTGCCACGTGGATTTTTCTGTATATGTAGCATTTTTTTTTTAAAATAAAATATATTTTTATCTTTTTAAGTATGTTACTTTTTTGGATATTTTTTCGAATACAAATTATAATAAAATTTGGATGGAACTATATTATTTAGGCTAAATATTTTTATTTGGCTAAAAATAATAAAGGTTTAGTTAATTTTTTAAAAAAATTTGATCTGAAAATAAAGATTTATACAATTTTAATAAATAGTCATGTGTATTTTTTTATAAATTTGTAGATACCTTGACTATTTATTACAATTGACTATTTGTAACATATACTCATGATAGTTATCTCAAACTTTTCTATGATTATTTTTTCTTCTTATAATCCTTTTGTCATATCAAGGATTTATATTTGTACTTACATTCAATTGTTTTTAGATCAAATTCAAAAAAAAGATTAACTAAAACATTATTATTTTTAGCCAAATAATAATTAGTATTCTTACATTTACCGTATCTCTCTCTTTTTTAATATGGTATCAAGAGCCTAGAATTTTTTTCCCTGAATACTCCATTTTTCGTTTCTTCAGTAAATCTGTTTGATCTTTCTCCAATTCTCCTTGATTCATCTCCGATTTTTTTGATTCCCTTCAATTCTGATTTACTTTATTCTTTGAATCATGGTGGATTCATGAGATACCTTGTCTACAAAATTCGATGGGCATAACTTCCCAATCTGGAAATTTCATTTTAAGGCTTTCATTCGAGGCAAAGGTCTCCTTAGTATTTTGGATGGATCAAAGGATGTAACTGCAGACGACAATGAAAAAGAAGATTGGGAGGCTGCCAATGGCAAAATCATCACATGGCTTATCAATTTTGTCTCTGTTGATATAGTTATGGAGCTGACATCCTTTGAGAAAGAATCAGAAATGTGGAGACATCTACATTCCCTCGGCAACCAACAAAATTTGGCTAGAGAATTTGAGTTGGGAAGGCTACTTGTAGAATCGAAACAAGGTGAGAAATATGTCTTTTCCTTCTATTCTGGATTACTCATATTATGGGCTGAGCAAGATCAGGTTTTTGCTGCTTCAATCCTACGGCTGGACTGAAGGATCTCATGACTACTATAAAGAGGACAAGGAATGTCCAATACCTGATGAAACTCAGGTCTGAGTTCGAGTCGTTGCATGCCAGCATTCTCAACAGGGAAAAACTATCAGCTTTGAATGTGGTGGTTTTTGAAGTTTTTTGAGAAGAAACCCGGTTAGGGTCTCAAGCTTCTATGGAGAATTCCCTTGCCATGGTTGCATACAAAAGTTCTTCTTCCTCAGGCAACTCCAACAAGTCATCTCAGTTTTTTCATTGCAAGGAAAAAGGACACATCATTGCTCAGTGCAAGAAGCGAAATTATTGCAACTATTGTAAGAAGAATAGACACAGTATTCTAGAGTGTGTAAGAAACCTGGTTCGTTAGGCAAACACTCAACTCCTCATAAAGCTTTTCAGGAGATGGCAAGGGATGTTGGCACCATCATTGCTTGATCGCAAAGATATCCATAAAATGATGCAAGAATCATTGGCGCGACTCTTCTTAATGCAATCTCTATAGCTTTGACTGCTACATACCCCCGTAAGAATACAATTTTGAATTTAATGGTATGGCATATTAATTCGATCGGCTGCATCTAACCACATGACAGGAAATAAAAAAAAAATCGATTTACCTAGAACACATTCTACACATGAAATTATTACAGCAAGTGGTCATATTTTATATGCATCACGCATTCGCTCCACTAAACCATTTCCCAAAGTTCTTTGTGTACCAAACTTACTGCAAATCTTTTATCTGTTGGACAACTTGTAGAATACAATTGTTTGGTTATATTTTCTCTTAACGGTTGTGTTATTAAGAACATATTGACAGGGGAAACGATGGCCAGGGGGCGTAAGGTTGGGAGGATGTTCCTTCTTCAATCTACGAATACCAAGCTTTATCAATGTGGAACTTGTGTCATCTTCTCTTAGGCCATCCACACTCTTTTCATTTAAATTTCATGTTGAAATCTTGTATTTTGTTAGATAAACGCTCACTGATTTTACCCTCAAACTTACCTTGTGAGAGTTGTGCAAGATCAAAGAGTCATAAACTTTCATTTCAATTAAGCAATATACTTGTTCTACTCCTTTCGATTTAATTTATAGTGATGCTTGGGGTCCTGCTCTAGTTATATCTCGTTTGGGATACAAGTATTTTATCTTATTCATTGACCAAGCATCTCGCTATACTTGGGTTTTCTTTTTGAAACAAAAATCTGAGGCACCAAACATTGTCAAATAATTTTATAACCTTATAGAAACCCAGTTTGAAAAAAAGATTAAAGTTTTTCGTTTATACTCGGGAGGAGAATATGTCAACACAAACCTCACTAACTTTTTTCAAGAAAAATGCATTATTCATCAACGTGCTTTCCCTTATAAACCTGAACAAAATTGTGTGGTGGAACGTAAAAATAGACATATTGTTGAAACTGTATTAGCTCTTCTTGATACATCAAATGTTCCAAAAACATTTTGGCTGAAGCCATTCAAACATCTATTTATCTTATAAATAGACAATCATCTTCAGTAATTAAATAAATTATCTTCTAAGTTGTTAAGTGTATTTTTATGGGATACAATGACATTCAAAAAGGATATTTGTGTTATGAGCCAATACGTCATTCATTGAGAATTTCTCGACATGTTATCTTCTTTGAAAATTCTTTTACTTATGCTAGTAAAGACTCACAATATTCTACTAAATCCTTTTTGTAAAATTTAGTCACTCAAGATTCTGTTGGCCATAACAACCTAGCCACTGGTCCATCATCTAACTTGCCCACTGCTACAACAGAGGTACTACTGATGTCCCTGACCTTTTTTTTTTATAATGATACTACTTCGGTAAACACTAATCCTTTACCTCAACGACCAAAGACATATAATATTCAGTTAAATCTTAATGACAAACCTTCTCTCCTCGTCAAAATGCCATTAGACACTCACTCTGTCACGTTCCCCCTCTAGATCTATATGGATACTCACCATGTTAATATGGCAGATCATATGTCTTGCTAATAACATTAAATTCTACAGTTGTGCCAAGTTCTTATATGCAAGCAAGTGGTCAGAAATTTTGGGAGGATGCAGTGCATGAAGAATTGGTTTCCCTTGAGGAAAATGATACATGGGATATGGTGGATAGACCAGAAAATGCAACAATTATTGGAAATAAATAGGTGTACTCAATCAAGATGAAGTCGATGGATCCCTAGATCGATCCAAGGAAAGATTGGTGGTTCAAGGGTAAAAACATGAGTATGGAATCGACTACGATGAAATATTTGCTCCGGTAGCTAAGATTACGACAGTACATATATTGTTTGCTTTAGCGTCAATAAAAAGTTGGAAGTTACATCAACTGGACGTCAAGAATGCTTTCCTTCACGGAGACTTGCAAGACGTGGTCTATATTGTAAAGCCCGGGGATTTATTTTTAGTAAAATCAAGCTTAATATAAACTTAGGAGAATGATTTACGAGATTTTGATATATGTGGGGGCCCATACGAGGGTAACAAGATCATTATGATACTTGAGCATGAAGGTAAGAAGATTGACGGACCCTAATTTGAGTGGATAAAGGCCTAATTTGGAATTGTTGGGAAAAGATGGAGGAAGAGATCCTAGCAGACATGTGTAACCCCCATGCGTAGTGCGTTGGCAAAAACAGCATGATCGATGAGAGGGAGGCTTATGTTGCATAGGCTATCCAAGCCTACGTAGCGAAGCTGCATAGGCTACATAGGCTACACAAGCCTGTGTAGCGAAGCTGCGTAGGCGACGCAATTTGCCTACGCAACTCATTTTCTATAAATAGCAGGGAGCCGGGGAGAGAGAAAGAGGTGCAAGATTTTGGAGCCTTGAAATTCTAAAGAGAGAAAGGGTCAATCCCTACACTTAATACACTTCAAGTATGATTTCTTGGCATATTTACGATGTTATAACATCATTGCATGCTAGAAGTAACACTTATATAGATTCAATCCATAGGATTTTACTTGAATCTTGAAGAATCACCAAAAACACCAAAGAAGAGATTTTTTTAGGGTTTGCTTCAAAAGGTAATTTCCTATACTCCAATCTCGTTTATGAGGTATATATGAGTGTATTTATGTTATTCATGATAGTGGGAGGTGATTGATTGTGAGTATTTATGAAATCCTAGTTGGGTATTTATGTTGGTAGTTGGGAAGACAATGAATAGTAAATTGGAGTATTACATAGAGGTTGTTGAGTTTTTATAAACCCAATAGACTATTAAGTACTATAAAGGAGATTGTTAAACACGGGTGAATACATATGGTAGGAGATATGAATCCTAAGTACCTATAATCAAGAGCTAAGGTCTAAATGGATCTTGTTGGGTATCGTTGGGTAACTGCTGACTCATGTGAGATACAATAGTGTAGATTGAGATTGGTTGAAGACCTTGGATACATGCAGTGTATTTTTGGGAGCGTATCAAAGTATGTTGAAACCAACTACTTCATGCAGTCTTCCTCCAAAAATCGCATGTTGTAAGATTCAAATTGTGGATCCTAGCTTGTGGGGATGAGCAGGTTGGGATTGCACCATTTCTTGCATTTCTAATGTTTAAGTGCCATTGACGTGACTTTTTATTGAAAATATAAAGTGTAATATATTTTAAATATCTTTATATGTTAGAGTGACACTTGCTGAACTAAAATATAAATTCTTATTTTGTTAATTATTTTAACATAGAAATGAGAAATATTTCGTTCGATTTTTGTTCAAATGGTTGGATCGGTTATGAATACCATGATTTGCTTTAAAAGAGATTTCTTTTAGGCTTTTAAGCTATAAATAGTTTTAGAAGAGTCAAATATTTTGGGAGTTACTAGTGGAGATCACCGAGATTGATTCGAATCTTGAATTCTTACCGTGAAACTATACGTACCAGTGTAGGGATACATTCCAAGGTTAAGACAAGATTTGTGGGATAAAGTCCTCTAAGTTGTGGGAAAATGATCATTACTAAATGTAATAAGGTTAATTAGACTCGTACGGTACTACGGGAAGCCGCCCAGACAAGTAGGAACAAATACTTCTGGCTAGGTCATTCACCTAGTACTGTTTCTATTATGTCGGTGTCGGTGTCGGTATAGTACTCCCGTTAAAGGTAAAAACCTCAAATGATTTTGGTTGAACTTTAAATGCTAAAGGAAGTTACTTTGAAATATGTTTTACACTATTATTTTATTTCCTTGTTTAAATTATGATTTGATATAAATACTTCCTTGTTATATCAATGTTTTGCATATCTCTTGACCTCTTTTCTTATCTTGTCCATCTTCTTCGGGAGACGGTTCATGATTCATACTAGGCATGTGGAGCTTAGGCCTTTTGGACAAATGTCTATTTTTATTTTTATGTACCGGTCCTAAGCAGTGCTAGCCTCGTGGATAGGACAACTCCATATTCCCATTTGGTACTTTTGGTGAGGATACACTCTTCCTGTCGTGGAGTAGTATTTACTTTATATTTTTGGATCACCGAGGCCTATCTCGGTCGACTATTTTCATTCTGTGTCATAGAGATTCCATAGAAAATAGTAGTTTATTATTTTGGGTTGTAAGCTATGGTAACTCATATGGCATGCATGAATGATCAATTATTTTTATGTCTTTTATTTAATGAAAAGAATTACTTTAAATGGTTAAAATTCATGCATGGATTTTATTGTTTAATATGCTTATGTTTCAAAAGGCTTCCACATGCACATAAGAGTGGGTTTATACATGGGTTTGGTTCGCTCCGGTCGGGTAGTATGCCGAGTGCCGGTCACATGGATCTTGGGTTGTGACAAACTTGGTATCAGAGCACTAGGTCCTAATTCGAGTACTAGGGTGTCTATGGAATCGTGTCTAGTAGAGTTCTCTTTATCAGTGTGTAGTGCACCCACTTATATCGGGAACTCTACATGGACAATATAGAAATGTTTCGTTCTTTCTCCTTATTCTAGATCGTGCAATAGATCTTGAATATAAGATGTTGCTTAACTCTTGTGTTATCTCGATTGGCAGAAACATGGTGAACACATGCGGTAGCTACGTGAATAGAGAAGCTACTCATGTACACGACGTGGCTTCAAGAGGGACCCCTGCCAGACCTAGGGGCGACCTCCTAAGGCTGCAAAGGCACGAACTATGTCAGTTCCTATAGCTCCTCGAATGGTGGAGGAGCATGAGGAAAAAGTTGATGAGGCACCTTCCCCACCTCCAGTGCCAAACCGCTCAAATGAGACCCTTCTCGGCATAAGGAAGGTCATGGATACTTTTGCAGAGCTCATGGCTATGAAGACCCAACAGAACTTGCAGATGGGTACTCAAGCTCTCCTACAAGGAGGCATGAGAGAACCAGTGACTGAGGACATGGAACAATTTACCATGAAGTTTGTAAGGCTTGGATCACCGACCTTTACGTGAACGGCTCCTCTTGCCGATCCACAAGACTTTCTTGAGGAGATGGAGAAGTCCACTACCTTACTAGGAGTGAAAGATCATTGAGTTGTTAGGTTAGCAGCCTACTAGTTGAAAGATGTGGTTGATCTCTGGTTCAAAGGGGTGGAGAAAAGTAGACTGGAGGATGCACCTCCAATGACTTGGGAAGAATTCATCAAAATGTTCATCAAGAAGTGATTGCCACTGGGAGTTAGGGCTGCTCTTGCAATATCATTTGAGACCTTAAAGCAGGATACTATGTCTGTTTTAGAGTACAACATTAAATTTGAGAAGTTATCTCGCTATGCTCCCCACCTCATCCCCACGGATGATGACAAGATTGAACATTTTGCTCATGGGTGTTCCGAGTATTCGAAAGGATGCGGCTAGTGAAAGGAGGAACACTACTTATGCTGACTTCGTGGACTTGGCTATGGATCTTGAAAGAATTCATCAAGAGTAAAAGGTCAATAGGGAACAGAACAAGAAGGCTCGTACCTTTGTTACTTTTGATGTAGTGCCTAGTTCGGGAAAGGGTCAAAACAGTAGGGGCCAATCAGGGCCACCACAGTCTATAATACATACCGCTTTTAGTGGCCGACCAATGGCACATAGTTCGATACATGGAGGTCAGACTAGACCAGCTCAGAGTGACCGTAGGACCACTCAACAGGTTCAGAGTAGTGTAGGCTCACGTCCCAGATATTCTGACTCTCATACAATGATTAAAGGCCCGTGCTATGGGTATGGTTTGATAGGCCATTTGAAGAGGTTCTGCCTCAATGGGAAACAGGGATCGAGGGCCTAGACAACAACTTCCATGGCTACTACTTTAGCTACACCACCCATACCTCAGGGAGATGGGACCCAAGGCGGGCGTAATGCAGGAAAGACACATCAGACAACTGCTACTTCTATGGGGACTCAACCCTGCTTCTATGTTATGCCTACTCATCCTACTGCAGAGGCTTTGGATGTTATTGTCATAGGTATACTCACTTTTTGCAAACTTGATGCTTATGCTCTTATGGATCCTAGATCCACGTTTTCCTATGTTACCCTATACTTTGCTTTGGATTTTGAGATAGAACCAGAACAATCACTTGAACCATTTTCTAATCTACTCCGGTTGGAGATTTTGTTATTGCTTCTCAGGTCTATAGGGGCTGTGTAATTATAGTACAGGATCGAGAGACCACGACAAACCTTATTGAGTTATAAATGGTTGACTTTGACGTAATCATGAGGATGGATTAGTTATTCAAGTTCTATGCTACCCTTGATTGTCATGCTAAAGTAGTCAAGTTTGAATTCCCCAATGAACTGAGTCATAGATGGAAGGGCAATATTATTGAACCTCGAGATAAGTTTATTTCTTATCTTAAGGTGAAGAAGATGATTACCAAGGGATGCCTCTACCACTTAGTCAGAGTCACAGACATGGATACTGAGGTACCAAATCTTCAATCTGTACTAGTTGTTTTTGAGTTTTTGGAGGTATTTCCTAATGAACTTTCGGGTATTCCGGCGAACCATTTTATTGACTTTGGGATAGATCTGGTACCAGATACACAACTGATAGTTATTCCCCCGTACAGAATGGCTCCGACAAAGTTGAAAGAATTGAAGGAGAAATTGAAGGACTTACTTGATAAAGGGTTCATTAGACCGAGTGTCTCTCCATGGGTTGCACCCGTTTTGTTTGTGAAAAAGAAAGACGGATCTTTAAGAATGTGTATTGACTATCGACAACTTAACAAGGTGACTATCAAGAATAGGTATCCATTGTTTGACCAGTTATAAGGGGAAAGGTATTTCTAAATGATTGACTTAAGGTCAAGGTACACCAGTTGAAGATCCGAGAAAAAGATATTCCCAAAATAGCTTTTTGTACCCGCTACAGACACTATGAATTTTAGTGATGTCAGTTGACTAATGCCCCCGCAACCTTCATGAATCTGATGAATCGAGTTTTTAAACCATCTCTTAACACATTTGTAATAGTGTTTATTGATGACATTTTAGTCTACTCGCGAAGTCAAGAGGAGCATGCCAATCGTTTGAGGATGGTGTTGCAAATGCTATTAGAGCATGAGTTGTATGCAAAATTTTCTAAGTGCGAGTTTTGGCTTGAATCCGTGGCATTCTTGGGTCATGTGATATCAAGTGAGGGTATCAAGGTTGATCCGCAAATGATCGAAGCGGTTAAGTGTTGTCCTAGACCAACAACACCGACGGAGATTCGAAGCTTCTTTGGTTAGCCGGCTACTATCAGAGGTTTGTTTAAGGTTTTTCTACTCTTGCATCTCCTTTGATAAAACTAACACATAAAGCTACCATATTTCATTGGTCGGATGCTTGTGAAAGGAGTTTCCAAGAATTGAAAGTGAGATTGACTATAACATCGATGTTGACCTTACTTACGGGCTTTACGGTGTATTGTGATGCTTCAAGATTTGTGTTGGGGTGTGTGTTGATGCAACAAGGTAAAGTGGTTGCCTATGCTTCAAGGAAATTGAAAAACCATGAAAAGAATTATCCTACTCATGACTTAGAACTTACCGTGGTGGTGTTTGCATTAAAGATATGGCGCCACTATCTGTACAGTGTCCATTGTGAGGTGTGTACCCATCACAAGAGCTTGAAATACATACGGGAACTGAACTTGAGGCAAAGAAGATGGATTGAACTTTTCAAGGACTATGATGTCGATATTGTACCATCCGGGGAAGGCCAATGTGGTGGCGGATACTCTTAGTAGAAAGTCAATAAGTAACTTGGATTATTTGGTGGTGCGTGAGCAACCTATGAACAGAGAGATCCGTAGCTTGGCGAACTTGGGTGTAAAAATTGTCGAGGATGGTAGTGGGAAAGTAACCATACAAATGGGGCCCAATCGTCCATGATCGAACAGGTAAATTCCCATCAATATGAAGATCCACGTTTAGTGGAGTTGAAAGAAGGGGTCGACCGGCAAAAATTCATAATATTCACGGTGGATGCAATCGATGGTACTCTGAGGTATCAAAGTCAACTATGTGTTCTCAATGTGGATAATCTTAGAAGAACAATCATGGTTGAAGCACACAATTCGAGGTACTCCGTATATCCGGGATCTACGAAGATGTATCAGGATTTGAAAGAGGTCTATTGGTGGAATAATATGAAGAGATATATAGCCGAGTTCGTGTCCATGTACATAAATTGCCAACAGGTAAAGGCTGAACACCAAATACCCAGTGGGTTAGCCTAGAATATTGAAATTCCACAATGGAAATGGGAGATCATCAATATGGATTTCGTTGTTGGGTTGCCTCGATCTCTTTGTAAGTATGATTCTATTTGGGTAATTGTGGATCGGTTGAAAAAGTTGGCACACTTCCTTCCGGTCAAGACTACAGACACCGCAGAGCAGTATCCACAACTTTACATTAGAGAAATTGAAATTGTTAGACTACATAGTACTCTTATTTCTATCATTTCAGATAGAGGTGCTCAATTCACGGCGAACTTTTGGCAATCGTTTCGGAGGGCTTTGGGTACGCAAGTAAACCTTAGCACGACTTTCCACCCCCAAACAGACAGACAAGAAAAAAGGACCATTCAGACACTTGAGAATATGCTACGAGCATGTGTGATCGGCTTCAAGGGGAATATGGATTGATCATTCACCGCTCATTGGGTTTGCTTATAGTAATAGCTATCAAGCGAGCATACAGATGGCACCGTTTGAAGCTTTGTATGAGCACCGATGTAGGTCTCCTATTGGTTGGTTCGAAGTTGGTGAAGCTCAATTATTAGGTCAAAACATGGTGCACCAAGCCATGGAAAAGGTGAAGATGATTAAAGAGAGACTCAAAACGACTTCAAGTAGCCAGAAGCCCTATTCGGATGTTCGATGGCGGGAGTTGACTTTTAAAGATGGTGACTTTGTTTTCTTGAAAGTGTCACCAATGAAAGGTGTGATGCGTTTTGGCAAGAAGGGAAAATTGAACCCAAGGTTCATTGGGCCTTAAAAGATTTTGAAGAAAAACAGAGAGGTAGCCTATGAATTGGAACTACCACAAGAGTTATCTTCTGTGCACACAGTCTTCCAAGTATTAATGTTGCGAGAGTGTTTGTGGGATCCCTTACATATCATTTCTCCACAAACCATTGAAATAATGGAGGGACTAACATATGAGGAGAAACTTGTCTCCATACTTGATAGACAAGTACGGAAGTTGAGGACCAAAGAGATAACATCAGTTAAGTATCTATGGCGGAGTCAAGATGTTGAAGAAGCAAAAGGGGAAGCGGAGGAGGACATGAAGAAAATATATCCTTATTTGTTTCAAGAAAATGAAGCTTAGGCTTGAATATTGCACTAATGTGCCTTATATTTTCTTTTGAGGATTACGCTGTAATAACTTCTTTTGGTGATGTGTATTAAACTTTTGTTGGTATATAGAGGTGTATTTTATTGGATCCATGTGGGTCGCTTTGCTTTATGCATATCGTATTCTTGTGGTTGGATGAAAGGTAGAAATCTTGGATAGTCTATTTGCAAAGGAATCTTTGCCGAATTTATTTTTGAAAATTTGGAGGGTTAGTCAAAGGAGAAAACCATGGGAGGCAAATTGAAGCCAAGATTAAGAGACTTAAGGTTGAAACCTTGCGCTTGACTACAACTTTTGGTTGACATTCGAGGATAAGTGTTTCTAAGTAGGGGAGATTGTAAAGCCCCGGGATTTTTTAGTAAAATCAAGCTTAATATAAGCTCAGGAGAATGATTAACGAGATCTTGATATATGTGGGGGCCCATATGAGGGTAATAAAATTATTGTGAACACCTAATTTTTTATCATATTTGATTTTTATCACTTTTTGTATGTAAATATTTTTCGAGTTTTAATCTGCGTATTTTAGATTTTGTTTTACCTTTTATAGGTTTTATTTAAGAAAATTGAAAATGATAAAAAAGAGTCACATTTTAATATAAGTTTTATCTTCATTTACAAGGAAAGAAAAGTTTCCAAAAATATTGTTTTATCTAGTTTAGTATAATTTTTAAGTTAGAGGCTTTAAGAAATAAATATTGAGTGTAGTAATTTTACCTTGCTTTTTATTTACTTATTTATTATCAAAAGAAAACCATCACAAAAAAAAGAAAAAAGAGCAATAGCCAATTACAATTTGCCACTTGTAAAAGATTCTCCCTAACAAATTCTCCTTAAACAAGCAATAAAACTACACTACTATATAACAGAAGAGAGTACATGTAATGAATATGCAAAACAATCACTAAATAATAGAAGAGATAACAGTTTAACACTTTCAAATAAATTGACCAATCTTTTCCTTAGTGCGAAAACCAATAAATCATGATAGTCATCCCATAACTCTCGTAGCATGGGGAATGTACTCAGATATCAAGTCAATTGTACGATAGCACCCTTCGTGCATTTATCTCATCCTCACCAATTATGCGTGTAACAGTACCAATTGGGTGGCAGAAATGCCGATAACAGTAATGTCAAAGTAGAAAATATGCAAGTAGCAATAATGAACGAGGATATACATATGAGCAACAGTAATAGACTAGGCGGAAGGCATATGAGTATTGACAGCAATTAGAAAAAAGGAATATAAACTTCAACTAACTAGCATGGTGAAGGTCTAGATATAAATATAACAAATAAGAAGGGAACACATGATCTTTATAAGTTAACAAGTAAAGGAAGGAATACCAAATATGGTATAAGGCTAGTACTAAGGTGCAACAAAATAGATACAACATGGATGTAATTATAACAGCAGGAAGTAGGCATGATATTTGCAAGTCAAGCAAGTAGATGACATGGGCAACACAATAACAATTGAGATAGGTGAGAAGGACAGGGAAGTAACGAAAAGTTATATAAGAACCATAAGTACGACAATAACAGCTCAATGTAAAGGCATGAACGTATACACGAGGAAAATATATCACAACATAATGCATGTCCCTCGTCCTCACCTGCACGGAAACACACATGGCGCCATGAACTCGTGATAATATAAAAGCATGATAATATAAATGAAATTGCACGGCATCACCCTTCGTGCTTTTACTCTCAAATGAAATGGTACGGCATCACCCTTCGTGCTTTACTCTCACAAACATGGCACATCATCACTTTCCGTGCTTTACACTCGAATGAAATGTCACGGCATCACCTTCGTGCTTTACACTCATATAACATGGCACGGCATCAACCTTCGTGCTTTACACTCAAATGGAATGGCACGGCATCTCCCTTCGTGCTTTACACTCACATAACATGGCACGGCATCACCCTTCGTGATTTTACTCTCAAATGGTATGGCACGGCATCACCCTTTGTGCTTTACACTCTCCCTCACATGATAACATATATATAATGGCATGTCATCACCCTTCGTGATTTACACTCTTCCTTACCAAGGATATGTATATCCATGACAAACAAGGTAGGAAGCATAAATAACGTCAAGGAGAGCGTTTAAATAAACCCCATTCATAACTTTCAAACCAATAATAGTTCAATAAACCCTCAAGAACCTTATTATTCAAGTATTTCAACAAATCTCAAGAATGATCTACAACACGAGTATAGAATCTAATATCTCAAGAATATCGGCCGTAGCAATGTATTAATGATTAAGCATAATGATGATCGAATTAGACACATCAATATTTTCTCAGCATTCCGTCAAATTTTGATCAAGTTATAATAAATTAAATCTTGGTTTCTAACGTTTAATTCCATATTCTTAGTATCTATGAGTCAATTAAGACATGAAGCAAGAAGGTCACATAATTCTACAAGGCACAATTCATAGAATAATATACCCCTGTGCATGGTTAACCCTGGCACATGCATATATGCTCGTCACCTCATATATGTATCACCCCCGCATGTAGCAAATAATGTCAAATAGTAGGAAAAATTCCCTCAACAAAGTTAGGCAAGACACTTACCTCAATTCGGCTAACTCAATACTCAATTTAGCTTTTTCCTTTACAAATTCGCCTCCGCTCGTCTCAATTTATCCAAAGATGACTTAAATACATCACGCAATGCAAGAGAAAACAATTTCAATTAATAAAGTTATGATCTTTATACAATTTCTAAAAAGTCAATAAAAGTCAAACCCCATGCATACCCGGTCAAAATCCGGGTCCAAGGGTAGGTCTTGACTACCCATAGCCCCACAAGTTCATATACGTGTTCTGTTTCCAAATTCGAGTCATATTCGACTATCAAATCCCAAATTTTTATTTTTTTAAAATTTTGACAAAATCCCCAAAATTTCCCCTAAATTCTCATGAATTTGATGTTACATCCAATGTATAATCATAAGATATAATTGAAAATTGATTAGAGGTACTTACCCAATAGTTTTGCATGACAATCCCTCCACAAAATCGCCTCCCATCGAAGCTAGGTTCAAAATATAACAAAATGAAGCTAAGTCTCGGAATTCCTAGCTATATGCAGGCGGCAGATTTTGCATTTACGACATTTGCGAACCCTGCAAAAGTGAATCAGGCAGAGTCCTGCTAAAGTCGCATTTTCGACCAAAATACCGCAAATGCGAAGACAACTACCTTTGCAAAATCGGTAGAATTATTCGCAAAAGCGAACAACCCACACTCGCAAATGCGAGGAATATCTTCGCAAATGCGAAGTCTTCCTCAGCAGCGCAGGTTCACAAATGCGAGGGCCACTTCGAAATTCCAATAGTCGCATTTGCGACAAAAACATCGCAAATGCGATGACACAAGTACCAGCACTCAAAAATCATAAAAATCATTCCGAAAATAATCTGAAACTCACCCGAGCCCTCGAGGATCCAAACGAGTCCAAAAACACAACACAAACTCACTCGTGCAATCAAAACATCAAAATAAACTTCTAAAAGTATGAATCGAACGCCAAAATGCATGAAGATCACAATAAACTTCAAGAACTTCTAAAATCGCAACCAAGTGTCCGAACCATATTAAATCAACTCCAAATGACGTCAAATTTTGCAGGAAAGTTCTATATGACATATCGAAGTATTCCAATTATCGGAACTACAATCCGAATCCGATATCCTCAAAGTCAACTTCCGGTCAAACTTATGAACTTTCCAAACCTTCAATTTTTCAACTTTCGCCAATTAGTGTTGAATCCTTTTAGAAATATCCAAATGCAAATCCGGGCATACGCCGGAGTCCAAAATCACCATCTGGACCTAACGAAATCATCAGAACTCCAATCCGAGGTCAAATGCTAAAATGTTAGACTTGGTCAACTCTTCCAACTTAAAGCTTCAATTTTGAAGTTCATTCTTCCTAATCGATTCCGAATAACTTGAAAACTGACGGTTCACACAAGTCATAATACATCATGCAGAGATACTTGTGCCCTCAAACTAACGAGCAAAGTGCAAATACTCAAAACGACCAGTCGGGTCATTACATTGGGCCGTTAATCTGTTGGGCACTAGACTCTATTTGATTCTGCATGATAAATTGGTTACAAAGAAGAATTAGATTTGGTATTTAACTATAATTTTGTATGACATGGGCTACTAAAGATAAAAATTGGGTGGGTGGGGGGGGGGAATTAATTGGAATCAAAGGTTCATCTTTGTGGTATCACTTGAGACATTTTACACATATGAGGAATAACAATAATGTCACGACCCAAAATCAACCCGGTCGTGATGGCGCCCATCGTGGAACTAGGCAAGCCGACACACTCCCAAACAATTTGATATTTCATTAAAAGTTAGATAATAGCCTTTTTCAAACTGCAATTTCGTAAAAGAGATAAACTCAAAACCAAAAATGCAGAAAATAAAAGCCCGACATCGAGTGTCACTAAGTCATGAGCAAACACTACAACTATTCTGAAATTTAGCAAGACTAACATAGTCTGAAAATAGCCAAAATACACAAAAAGGGAGATAAGGAAGGGGAAAGGCAGGACTGCGATCGCCAGGCAGCTACCTCGCTATCTCCGATGAAAATTCGCGACTGAAATAGTCAACAGCCGCTACCGTGGCCTGAGATACCTGGATCTGCACACAAGGTGCAGGGGGTAACGTGAGTACACCAACTCAGTAAGTAACATGTCCAAACTATGGACTGATAGATAGTGATGGACTAAACCTCAACAGATAAACAAAATTAAATTGTGCAGTAAAGTAAGCATGCTTTCCATTCAAGTATTCAGCTCAAGCAGTAAAGTAAATGCAAATCTGAACAATGTAAAGTAGTAAGCTCATCATATCTCTAAGTGCCAATGCACAGAATGCATGAAAATTTACCACGTACCTCCACTCTCAAGTGCTCAATCACTCAGTACTGTTTATGGTCATACGACCCAGGGAAGATCCATCCCGGAATATATACACATCGCTAACAACAGTCACTCAGTACCGAGGAAGGCCATTCCATCCCTATGGAGAAGATCCATCTCCACGTATAAATACTTCGGACAAGATCCATGCCCAGGGAAGATCCATCCCTCAAAATATCATTTTCGCTCACTAGGGGTGTGTTACAGACTCTAGAGGGGCTCCTACAGTCCAAGCGCTATCACAATCATCAACATAACCGCTGCGGCGTGCAGCCCGATCCCATAACTGTCACTCATAATCAGGATCTTGGCCTCACTCAGTCATCACTCTCCAGTCTCACACACACGGGCTCACAATGCCATGAAACTAGCCCGAAACAATGATATGATGTGCCAAATAATAACAACTGAAACTGAGACATGGTATGATATGCATGAATAAGACTGAGAACAGAATAACAATGGAACTAATGAGATGATAGAAAGAACGACCACTCGGGTCTCAACAATATCAGCGTGAAGCCCTAACAAGATATCTAGCATGATTTACAACACATTTACTTCATCACATGATAAAAACACGGATATCAGCAAGAAAGAGTCATTAAGCGGTGCCATGGAATGAACCAGCCCACAATTCTCACGGTGCATGCCCGCACGCCCGTCACTTGGCATGTGCGTCACCTCAATACTAATCACATAACACTTAGCTCGGGGTTTCGAACCCTCAGAACCATGTTTGGAAGCGTTACTTACCTCAATCAAGCCAACATCCTACTCCGCGACGCCCTTGCCTCCCGACTCGGCCTCCAGACATCCCAAATCTAACCAAAAGCATTACAATGCAATCAATATAGGCCAAGCAAACAATTCCACACGAAAAAATATCAATTTAAACTAAAATCCCAAAATTCACCCAAACCCGGCCCCCGGGCTCACATCTCGGAATCCGACAAAAATCACAAAACTAGAAAGCTCTTTCGCTCACGAGTCCATACATACAAGATTTATCAAAATCCGACTCCATTTGACTCCGCAAATCCTCAATCAAAATCTTCAAAATCCCAAGCCCTAACCCCTCATTTTCACCCTTAATCACCACTAATTACATGATTAAAAAGGGGAAATCATCACATATACGAGTATTAAGGCTCAAGCCACTTACCTTACTGATAAACCCTTGAATTCCTCCTCAAAATCGCTCTCAAAGGCTCAAAAGTCGACTAAAAATGGTGGAAAATGAACCAAATTTCGCGAAGTCCACAATTTATACATTCTGCCCAGAACTTCCGCATATGTGGTTCAACAGTCGCTTCTGCGACGCCGCACCTACAGAAAATCCATCGCAGGTGCGGTTATCACTTAAATCCTCAGAATCCGCTTATGCGGTCCATTACTCGTACATGCGGTCCCGCAGGTGCGAATATTCCTCCACATCTGCGACTCCTCTCCTGGCCCTCGTTTTCCGCATCTGCGACTACCCCAACGCATCTGCGACCTCGCACTTGCGGTCCCCACTCTGCAGGTACGGAAACATCAGAAGCAGCAACTTCAGCTGCCTTATTCCATTTCCAAACTCTCCCATAACCATCCGAAATCATCCCGAGGCCCTCGGGGCCTCAACCAATAACACCAACAAGTCGCATATCAACATATGAACTTAATCGAACATTCAGAACACTCAAAACAACAT
Source organism: Nicotiana paniculata (assembly GCA_005239505.1). NCBI lineage: Eukaryota > Viridiplantae > Streptophyta > Magnoliopsida > Solanales > Solanaceae > Nicotiana > Nicotiana paniculata. The sequence goes on along the minus strand of ML359004.1, from coordinate 37,068 downwards.
CAAAACACCAAATTAACCTCAGATTCAAGCGTAAGAACTTCGAACCTTCCAAATTTCGCAAACGACGCCGAAACCTATCAAATCACCTCCGAATGACCTAAAATTTTGCGCACACATCACAAATGACACTACAGACCTACTTTAACTCTCTGAATTCCATTCCGACTCTGATATCAAATTTTCCACTGCCGACAGAGATCACCAAATTTCCAATTTCGCTAATTCAAGCCTAATTTTGCCACGGACCTCCAAATTACATTCTGGACACGCTCCTAAGTTCAAAATTACCTAACGGAGCTAACCGAACCATAAAAATCCAAATCCAAGATCGTCTACTCATAAATCAAAATTAAGTTGACTTTTCTAACTTGAACTTCTAAATAAGAGACTAAGTGTCTCATTCCACTCCGAAACCACTCCGTACCCAAATCAACCAACCCAATACAGCACAATAAAGTTGAATAACACATAAAGAAGCAGAAATGGGGAAAACAGGGCACTAACTCTCGGAATGACCGGCGGGGTCGTTACATGCTCCCCCTCTTAAACAAGCGTTCGTCCTCGAACGAGTGTAAACACATACCTGGAGTCTCAAATAGGGGTGGATATCTGCTCCGCATCTCCCGCTCGGTCTCCCAGGTGGCCTCCTCCACAGGCTTCCCTCTCCACTGCACCTTCACTTAAGCTATGTCCTTTGACCTCAACCTTCGAACCTGCCGACCCAAAATAGACACCGGCTCCATATCATAAGTCATATCACCCTCTAACTGAACCGTGTTGAAGTCTAAAACATGGGACGAATTGCTAACACACTTCCGAATCATGGAAACATGAAATACCGGATGCACACTCGACAAACTGGGGGGCAAGGCAAGCTTATCAGCCACCTCCCCTATCCTCTGAAGCACCTCGAAAGGCCCAATGAACCGGGGGCTCAACTTGACCCTCTTCCCGAATCTCATAACACCTGTCATGGGTGATATCTTCAGCAAAACCTTCTCTCCAACCATAAATGACACATCACGGACCTTCCTGTCCGCATAACCCTTCTGCCTAGACTGCGCCGTGCGAAGCCGCTCCTGAATCAATTTCACCTTATATAAAGCATCCCGAACCAAGTCTGTACCCAAAAGCCTAGCCTCACCCGGCTCAAACCATCCAACCGGAGATCTACACCTTCTCCCATATAGGTCTGATAACACAGCAAAACTGAAATTCCTTCGTCCAACCTAGCCCAAGCCTTTGAATCCAAACTTCCGCGTCCAAAATTTTCTATACGATCAGAATCTCGCATATTCACACTTTATAAGTCTGAACAAGTTGTATCCAACCATAGCCATATGATGGAATCACATGATATCCCACATAACTCAAACACTCGTAGCGATAATTTATGATCACAGTGGCTGCACAGAACAACCCAATTCCGGTAATAAACCTATTATCAAACAGAGACCCATTCTAACACCTTCATATACTGCCAATGATGAAAGAAACACGCAAAAACCCATAACTATTCGTCGGATCAACAAGTGGTGGAACTTCCTCTCCTTCGATAGGAACTATAGCAAAATTTCTTAGCCGATCAACATCAATATCCTCCCAAATATACTGCAACCATATCCGATAGCACTCATTCTAGGTCCGATGACCTCATCTCATCCAACACAACCACTCTATTGACGTGACGCATTACTACGGCTTAAAGACACAACCCGTGCACAAATAAGCAACATTCCAAATGAACTCAAACATGAAAAATGATGTCAAACAAGAGAACCGTCCCACGAGATCAACGGGTATCACCCCAACACAATGCTACGAACACCCCACACACCACAAAACCAAAACACACGAATCCAACACACAAGGATCATATCTCAACATAACTTCGCTGCAATGTGTGACCCCATCTAAACGCTGGTCCATATTATATACCTTGCTCTGTCTTGCTCAAAATCAATAACCATGCAAAATTCGACGCCAAGTACTCAAAGTGAATTACCATAACCACGGAGAATCAGACGATACAATACCACACGAGACCCGAAAGAACATAACCAATACGCCTCAATCATGCCATACCCAATTACTCATCTCACTCAAATTCCGCTATAAGACCACAATAGATACACACCATGGGTGTATATAGCCAACGAATCACAACCCCTCGTAGCATAGAAGGGTAACTCATAAAACATATTGGAAACAAGTAAGCTCAAGTCTAACCGAATGACACATCCCTCAACAACAACAGTACAGAGTCAACCAATCTGACCCGGTGTAGAACACACATCCATACTGGGCCTACCAATGAACCTCAAATCAACTCTGGTCATCCACAATAGACAAATAAACCTCCAAAATCCCACAATAACTGAATCACAACACATGTTATCTTCTCACCAACCTCGGCTATGTTTTCACAGTCCACAACCACGAAATAATCTACTCATGAGAACTCCCAGTCTCCAAATTCATAGAACACACGGATCACCATATCCGATCTCAACTCCACCGCCTGAATGTATAACACTACCCCAATACACGATCATCCCACGAGGAATACTTCTATAATTCTTCTGTGCCACAAGGAAAAATTTGAAGAGAGTGTCACCATACTAATGAAGTATCCACAAATCAAAAGACATTGCCCTTTTTGAAATGTATACTCCCATCAAGCCATACCAAGTAGAAATGTCATTTACCTAGTCATCTGAAACTGTCCATGCTGCCTAAGGATTCAGGACCTTCCTTTCAAAACCGCATCGCGACCTTGCATCTGCAAATCTCAATGCTACACTACACATCGCAACCATTATGCCACCATATGAAAGATACGACAAATCTCAAAATCCACTCTGAGTCGTAAGCAACTACATACTCAATTAGCTAAGAACTTTCCATTTGATTTAATTCTGGAGAAAATTACAATACGCCACATGCCCCATGCACCAGTAGAAAATATACACCTCAAACCATGGTAGAGACCATCAAGATTTCTCCGAAACCCACTTGCATCTAACCAAAACCGTCAGGACTGAGTCCCTCTAACTCAACCAAGCTATGCAGGTCGTCAAAACCCAAGAGCATTGCCACGAATCACATGTGGAATCCTCCTTACATAATAAGCACCAAAGCAATCGATCTTACTCATTATCATGCCGATCCAACCTACTACCAAGCTATCCTATTTCTCCGAGTTCCTGCTGACTTACCTTCAAATTGATTCTTGCTGTAATACCAAAATCCACAACCAAAACTCACCACGTGAGGCCCTACCATAAACCACACCGCCCTAAGGCTCATAAGCCGTTGAATGTTCTTTTAATCACCCAAATAGTACCACAACTCAAATACTTACTCTGAAGAGACGTCCTATGCATTTAAGTTATTCTTTCCCTTTCCTGGTACCGAAATGTAGAATCCACAACAATATAGAAATACCACAAATCTTGACACCTTCCAATATAAATCTTTGTTCCTAGCCAAATGCACATCTTGAAGATTCCTAATTGTCACATATAAATCTTGAATCCATCAGAACCATTCTTGAGATTCATCCACTCTACGCAAATCTCAATTAAGATGATCAAACAGACAAAACGACTTGTGCCCCATTTGCACACCAACACTCTAGGGAGTAACCCCACCCTAATGCAACCAAATAAAATCCTACTCCCTACACATCACATCCTTCACCAATAACAACTCAAATCATTCAGTGCTACCCATATAATCATAAAGCCTAGTACAAGTCGTACCTAGAAATTCCTTTACTCAAGTTATCCTCGATTTCACCCTCTACTGAACATGAATCATTCACAAGTATACCTCAAACCAAAACCAATACATCACATCACCGAATGATCGACTTATCAATAGCAGACTCCCCCACTTGGCTCAAAGCCATAGATCGAAACACACCATAACTCAAAATGCCCATACATTATTACAACCATAATATCGCAGTGAGTTTCAACGAAATCCTCCATAAGCTCATGTAGCACAAATCATCTAGCATCTCGAATCATCTGCAAATCTCGCATTCACTCTTGTAACAGTCAAGTCTACACTCACAAGCGATCTAAACTTAGATTGCAACACAAATATTTCATTGGTAAAAGAGAACTCGCTACAAAACAACATAGGGATCACACGACCCTCAGGAAACCCCGCGGGAGATAATCCACCTGCTTCGACTCAAATTAACATCTCTTTATACCCTTCCACAGTCATAAACAATACGCAATAACTTAATCTTCTTGAGTCTGAAATCATATCGCGACATGAAAATCTACTTTCACTCCTCAACTAAACAACATGAAAAGGATCCTCCATCACACTCATAACTCGAGACTATAGGTCAAATCTGGATGGAAATCAAGCACCAAATAGTTCTTTCTATACCTCACGCAAATTCTTCTCGTCACATTTGAATCATATGAACCCATTTCATAGTCACATCATACTCATCACGTAGCCATCCAGCCACAAATTCCACCAATAAGGACATAACGGACATATAATTTCCCAAATGCACGTGTTCACACAATCGAAATCTTAGTACTCAAGCCACAGACGAAACCCGGCCTTAAGTCCTCCAGACTGGCCCATATCTCCATATGCCAAAACCATATCTCGCACCTCATCCATGGAAATCACAATCCGTCGATGCACAGTTGGTATCGAGCGATCAAGGGCGCATACAAATTCGTGGAAGGAATTCAAAGGATTACACTTCAAGTTGAATCAGTACCGCATGATAAGAATTCAAGAATGGGAAGTTTCCTAAGGGTTCTGCAGCCTCTCGAAGATAAGTTCAAACGTCTCTATATCAATCCGCAAGACTCTACTAAACCTGCTCATGACTCGTGAGACCTATGTAACCTAGGCTCTGATACCAACTTGTCACAAACCAAAACCAACGCGGTCGTGATGGCGCCATCGTGGAACTAGGAAAGCCGGCACACTCCCAAACAATTCGATATTTCATTAAAAGTTAGATAATAGCCTTTTTCAAACAACAATTTCGTAAAAGAGATAAACTCAAAATAAAAAATACAGAAAATAAAAGCCCGACATCGGGTGTCACTAAGTCATGAACAAATACTACAACTGTTCTAAAATTTAGCAAGACTAACATAGTCTAAGAATATCCTAAATGCACAAAAAGGGAGATAAGGAAGGAGAAAGGCAGGACTGCAATCGCCAGGCAGCTACCTTGCTATCTTCGATGAAAGTCCGCGACTAGAATAGTCAACAGCCATTATCGTGGCCTGAGATACCTATATATGCACACAAGGTGCAGGGGGTAACGTGAGTACACCAACTCAGTAAGTAACAAGTCCAAACTATGGATTGATAGGTAGTGAGGGACTAAACCTCAACAGATAAACAAAATTAAACTATGTAGTAAAGTAGGCATACTTTCCATTCAAGTATTCAGCTCAAGCAGTAAAGTAAATGCAAATCTGAACAATGTAAAGTAATAAGCTCATCATATCTCTAAAAACCATGCACAAAATGCATGAAAATGTATCGTTACCTCCACTCTCAAGTGCTCAACCAGTCGGTACTGTTTATGGCCATCCGGCCCAGGGAAGATCCATCCTGGAATATATACACATCGCTAACAATAGTCGCTCAGTACTGAGGAAAGTCATTCCAGCCCTATGGAGAAGATCCACTCCAGGTATAAATACTTCCGACAAGATCTATGCCTAGGGAAGATCCATCCCTCAAAATATCATCTACGCTCACCGGGGGTCTGTTACAGACTCTGGAAGGGCTCCTACATCCCAAGCGATATCACAATCATCAACATAACCACTCTAGCGTGCAGCCCGATCCCATAACTGTCACTCATAATCAGGCTCTCGGCCTCACTCAGTCATCACTCTCCAGTCTCACAGACACGAGCTCACAATGCCATGAAACTAGCCCGAAACAATGATATGATGTGCCAAATAATAACAACTGATACTGACACATGATATGATATGTATGAATAAGAATGAGTACAGAATTACAATGGAACTAATGAGATGACAGCAAAAACGACCACTCGGGTCTCAACAGTATCAGCGTGAAGCCCTAACAGGATATCTAGCATGATTTAAAGCACATTTACTTAATCACATGATAGAAACACGGACAGCAAGAAAGATTCACTAAGCGGTGCCATGGAATGAACCAGGCCACAATTCTCACGGTGCATACCCACACGCCTGTCACTTGGCATGTTCGTCACCTCAATACTAACCGCAAAACACTTAGCTCCGGGTTTTGAACCCTCAGAACCAAGTTTGGAAGCGTTACTTGCCTCAATCAAGCCAAAAATGTACTCCGCGACGCCCTTGCCTCTTGACTCGGCCTCCAAACGTCCCGAATCTAACCAAAAGCATCACAATTCAATCAATATAGGCCAAGGAAACAATTCCACACGAAAAACTATTAATTTAAACTAAAATCCGAAATTTACCCAAACCCGACCCTCGGGCCCAAGTTTCGGAATCAGACAAAAATTACAAAACTAGAAAGCCCTTTCACTCACGAGCTCATACATACAAGATTTATCAAAATCCGTCTTCATGTGACCCCTCAAATCCTCAATCAAACTTTCCAAAATTCCAAGACCTAACCCCACATTTACACCCTTAATCACCACTAATTACATGATTAAACAACGGGAAATCATCACATATATGAGTATTAGGGATCAAGCCACTTACCTTACTGATAAACCCTTGAATTCCTCCTCAAAATCGCTCTCAAAAGCTCCAAAGCCGACTAAAAATGGTGGAAAATGAACCAAATTTTGCGAAGTCCACAATTTATACATTCTGCCCAGAACTTCTGCATCTGCAGTCCAACAATCGCTTTTGCGATGCCGCACCTGCGGAAAATCCATCGCAGGTGCGATTATCACTTAAATTCTCAGAATTCGCTTCTACGGTCCATTTCTCGCATCTGTGGTCCCGCAGGTGCTAATATTCCTCCGCATATGTGACTCCTCTCCTGGCCCTCCTTTTCCGCATCTACGGCTACCCCCCAACACATCTGTGACCTCGCACCTGCGGTCCCCACTCCGCAGGTGCGGAAACATCATAAGCAACAACTTCAGCTGCCTTATTCCGTTTCCAAACTCTCCGCTAACCATCCGAAATCATCCCGAGGCCCTCGGGGCCTCAACCAATAACACCAACAAGTCACATATCATAATACGAATTTAGTCGAACCTTCAGAACACTAAAAACAACATCAAAACACTGAATTACCCTCGGATTCAAGCCTAAGAACTTCTAACCTTCCAAATTCCGCAAACGACGCCGAAACTTATCAAATCACCTCCGAATGACCTGAAATTTTGCACACACGTCACAAATGACACTACGGGACTACTTTAACTCTATGAATTCCATTCCGACTCCGATATCAAATTTATCACCGCCAAAGGAGATCACCAAATTTCTAATTTCCCTAATTCAAGCCTAATTCTACCACGGACCTCCAAATTACATTCCGGACACGCTCCTACATCTAAAATCATCTAACGGAGCTAACCGAACCATAAAAATCCAAATCCGAGATCGTTTACTCATAAGTCAACATACGCTTTATTTTTTCCAACTTGAACTTCTAAATAAGAGAATAAGTGTCTCATTCCACTCTGAACTACTCCGAACCCGAATCAACCAACTCGATACAACATAATAAAGTTGAATAACACATAAAGAAGCAGAAATAGGGAAAACGGGGCTCTAACTCTCGGAACGACTGGCCGGGTCGTTTCAAATAAAGTCACTTATTGGCCTAGCCCTTTAGAATATAAGTTAGTCTAAGTTAATGAATCAGGTCTTGCAAGCCCAATTTAATAAGAGTTGGCTCGTCCTTGTTTACATAACTAATTAACTTCACTTCACCCACAAATGACTTCCATACTTCTCTTGACCTCACAATGCATCTCAAATGTAATTAAGAAATAATCATGCACATCTTAGTTGCTTTAGGCACGTTTAATAAATAACCGTCATAGTTATGGGTATGGTTCCCATGGCATAACTATGAAATTAATCCCAAATTCAAGCATGTATTGGCGTGTCTTGATCTCCAACTTCAAATAATTAATAATAAATATGTTGTAAATCGCAGGCCCGTTTCACGTGACATGATTTATAATATGTACAAAATAACAAGTGCACGACATCCTGATTTGTTTCAAATAAACTCCATAACTATTTAAAATATGTTATTAAAAGTAGTAAAAGGTAAAATGCACAACAAGCCTAAAACATATGATAATCGAATAATTAAGTCAAGTGTAATATGTAAAGTGAACGTGCTAAAACCACGGAATCCGGGATTGCCTCACACTGTCTCCCAGGTTAACAGAGTTCTTTACCCGGTCTTTTGTGTTCACGAACTGTAAACAGAGTCAAAACTTTCCTTGAATTGAGATTTAAAATAAAACTGGTGACTCGGAACATTGAAATTAAATAATTCCGAATGGCGACCCTAAAAATAAAATAAAATAAAATAAATCTCATTTCAAATAATGTCACTTTAATTGGAAAAAATCACTTATCTTCGGAAAAAGGAGGTGTGACAATCATTACGATACATGAACATGAAGGTAAGAAGATTGACGGTCCCCAAGTTGAGTGGATAAAGGCATAACTTGGAATGGTTGGGAAAATATGGAGGAAGAGATCCTAGCAGTCATGCGCAGCATGCGTGCGTACCTACGCAGATTGCGTAGGCAAAAACAACATGCTGGGCAGGAGGAGGCTTATGTTGCATAGGCTATGCAAGCCTGCGTAGCGAAGCTGCGAAGGCTACGCAGCCAAGCTACGTAGGCTATGCAAGTCTGTGTAACGAAGCTGCATAGACTACGCGATTTGCCTAAGCAACTCATTTTCTATAAATAGTAGGGGGTCGGGGAGAGAAAAAAAGGTGCAAGATTTTGGAGCCTTGGAATCTAGATAGAGAAAGAGTCAATCCCTACACTTAATACACTTAAAGGTATGATTTTTTGGCATATTTATGATGTTATCACATCATTGGATGCTAGAACTAACACATATATAGATTCAATACATAGGATTTCACTTGAATCATGAAAATCACCAAGAACACCAACGAAAAGATTTTTCTAGGGTTTGCTTCAAAAGGTAATTTCCTCTACTCCAACCTCGTTTATGAGGTATATATGAGTGTATTTATGGTATTTATGATATTGGGTGGTGATTGAGTGGGAGTATTTATGAAATCATAGTTGGGTATTTATGTTGGTAGTTGTGAAGATAATGAATAGTAAATTGGGGTATTACATGGAGGTTGTTAAGTTGTTTATAAACCCAACATACTATTAAGTACTATAAATGAGATTGTTAAGCATGGGTGAACACATATGGTAGGATATATGAACCCTAAGTACCTATAGTCAAGAGCTAAGATCTAAATAGATCTTATTGGGTATCGTTGGGTAACTCTCGACTCATGTGAGATATAATTGTGTAGATTGAGACTAGTTGAAGACCTTGGATACTTGTGGTGGAGTTTTGGGAGAGTATCAAGGTATGTTGAAAAACCTACTACTTCATGGATTTTTCCTCCAAAAATCGCTTGTTGTAAAATAGTTTTGGAACTTGATTCAAATTGTAGATCCTAGCTTGTTGGGGCGAGCGGGTTGGGATTGCACCATTTCTTGCATTTCAAATGTTTAAGTGTCATTGCCGTGACTTTTTATTGAAAATATAAAGTGTAATATTTTCGAAATATCTTTATATGTTATAGTGACACTTGTTGAACTAAAAGATAAATTCTTATTTCGTTAATTATTTTAACATAGAAATGAGAAATGTTTTGTTCGATTTTCGTTCAAATGGTTAGATCGGTTATGAATACCATGATTTGCTTTAAAAGAGATTCTTTGAGGCTTTTAAGCTATGAATCCTTTTAGGAGAGTCAAATATTTTGGGAGTTACTAGTGGAGATCACCGAGATTGGTTCGAATCTTGAATTCGTTACCATGAAACTATACGTACCAGTGTAGGGACACATTCCAAGGTTAAGACAAGGTTTGTGGGATAAGTCCTCTAAGTTGTGGGCAAATGATCATTACTAAATGTAATGAGGTTAATAAGACTCGTACGGTACTATGGGAAGCCACCCAGACAAGTAGGATCAAATACTTGTGGCTTGGTTGATCACCTAGCATTGTTTCTATTATATGGGTATCGGTATAGTGCTCCTGTTAAAGGTAAAAATCTCACATGATTTGGTTGACTTTAAATGCTAAAGGAAGTAACTTTGAAATATGTTTTATACTATTATTTTATTACCTTATTTAAATTACCATTTGGTACAAATACTTCCTTGTTATATCAATGCTTTGCATATCTCTTGACCTCTTTTTTTATCTTGTCCCACTTCTTGGGGAAACAGTTCATGATTCATACTAGGCATGTGGAGCTTAGGCCCTTTGGCTAAATTTCTATTTCTGTTTTCAGGTACCGGTCCTAAGCAGTGCTAGCCCCCTGGATAGGACAACTCCACATTTTCATTTGGTACTTTTGGTAAAGCTCCACTCTTATTGTCGTGGAGTAGTATTTACTTTATACTTTTAGGCCATCGAGGCCTTTCTTGGTCGACTATTTTTATTCTGTGTCATAGAAATTCCCTATACAGTAGTATTTTATTCTTTTGGGTTGTAAGCTAAGAAAACACATATGGCATGCATGAATGAACAATTTCTTTTATGTCTTTTTTTTTAATGAAACGAATTATTTCTATAAGTTTTAGTGAACTCATAACAGATATTACTTATTATATTCGCCCGTTAGATGTAAATGAATTGACTCATTGGCGAAAAGAGAGCCTTCCTCCTTTTTGCTTGAAGCTCTGTCAAAGAAGTATTCTATTTTGAAAAGGTCAATTTCCCAAGTACTTACTTTACATTCACAGTCTATGCTACTGCCCCTAATAAATGAAGAAAAACTTGAATTGCTTAACATGGGTGGTACCACATGACCACTCATTTCTTGTTATGAAGCCTTTTTTTGTTCTCATATGAATTTGAATTTCCTTCAAGAATTGTATCGAACCATAATTCTCAGCCTTTAACGACAAGCAAGATATGATTAATGATTTATCGATTTTCCCTCCTTCTTATCTGATAAAAATGTTACAAAACTAGCTATATATTTTTGTTTATTCTAAACAACGAGCTCCAAGGCATCAACTTTTAGTACAAACTATTTTGTGTTGTAAGAGAAAAATGAAAAAGAAAGGGGGGAAAAAACTTCATTTGAAACAACTGCATGCATTGCATAATAAAAACTACTCCTTGATACTCCTAAGTATATGCCTTAGTTAAATGACTCAAGCTTTAATTAATAGTCAAATTAAAGGACAGGCTTAGGATATTAGGATTACATCACTTTGGCTAAACTAGTAGTACTCATAGTTAGTAAATGGGACTAGCTCACCCTTCGCTATGTACCAAAAAGAACACAACCTTTAAAAGAAATTGGTATATTCGTTGAGAATAAGAGAAAGTTCTTTCATCAAAAGGAGAAAGAAAGAGGAAGAAAACTGGTGATTTGACTTTCGGAAAATTATCAAGTGGTTGTTCTGCAAATTTAGAAAATATGGAATATAAAAACGTGGATCGGTTTATGGCCTTTAGTTTACAAACGTTAATTAGTTTAATTATGAAATGAGCCAAGTCCTTGCCTTTGTTTTGGTTTTTAATTTTTCTTTTTCTTTCGGTTTTTCATTATCTACTAGTTTATCCCAAAACTTAACAAAAAAAAAATTAAAATACTTGAAAAAAAAGTAAGCTGACAGTTAGTGCTCTTCTTGCAACCATCATAAGGTTTCTTTTTCTCTTTTTTTTGGGTTAAAACCCAACCTAAAGTTCAAAATATAATAAAGTAATAATAATTCATTAGTACAAAAGCGTCCATATTTAATTTCTTTTTCTTCGTGGGACAGAGTCCTATTCCAATTTTCAAAAGCAAAGCCACTTCAATGAAAATATTCAAGTTTCTCTCCTGCATTTCGCATTTTGTTACTTTTAAGATCGATAAATGAAACATAGAATATTTTGTTTGATTTTTTCTTTTATGTTGAATTTGTAAGTGAGCACATGAGATCATTTTGGGATTAGACATGCAAACACATCTTTAGACATAATCTATAACTTAAACCATCCATATGCAAATATTTTCCGAACAAATTTTCGGATGATCCTTTCAAAAGAAAATTCGAAAGATATCTTAGCTTTATAAGCAACTATGAACCAACTCTTTAAGCATCTTGGAAGCCGTATCTCTACTCATTATTATGGGACTAATCTACTTCATATATATTGAAAAGAGAGATAGAGAAAATGAAAGAATACTAATATATTTCAATTTGTACAGAACTATAGGATTTACAAGGTATTTATACGTTTCAATTATCTCCTAATTACTAGCCTACGTTCTCCGATGTAGTGACAGTCTACGTCTATGTGCTTGGTATTTTTCATGATGAACAGGGTTTGTTTCTATTCTAATTGCACTGGTATACAATGTGGTCGATCCTTCGATCTTCATGTCAAATTCTGATAACATAAATACTTTTATATTCTTCCTCTGTGGATGACTTCGATGTTCGGGATTGTTTCTTATACTTCCATGAGATCATGCACCAGCCTAGTAAATGAAATGAGCTAAGGTAGAATTATGCTCAAACTCATAGAGTTAAGTACTAGTTTTTACTTTTGTCACTACTATACTAGGGTCTGCGATTGGGAATTTCCATCGAAACTGATAATAAAAGATTATATTATGGAGTAAAAATAAGCAGTTTGTTAGGTTAGGTCAAAACTAACCGTTAAAGGAAGTCATGTGCGCACTGATTTTGGCATAAAAGACAACAAAACATATTCTTCTTTATCCCCATTTAGTAAACGGAGGCCACTTCGTTTTTGGTGCTGTACAGACGCTGCCATGTGATTATTTCCAATTAATCATTAGTTAATCACAAATCAAGATAATTAGTTCAAAGATACTCAGTTCCAATATAAATTTTAAAAAAATTCGTAAATATTGTATATATGCGTCTATTACACTCCCAAATTCTGGTCCCCNCCCAATTTTTGGCCCCCCCCCCCCCCTCCCCACAACTATCTTGAGAAAATAAAAAGAAAATGTTATTAATTAAAATAAAAAAGGCCAATACAGCAAAGATTGAGTCATCAATCATGATTTGTATTAGGGGCATTCCTTGAACCGGAGCTAATCCGCTCACGTCTTTACTGTAGTTCTAAGTTCTATTATTGAAAAATACATAAATTTGGGTTTTGGACGAACCAAAATCAGTATGGCTAACTCAATTTATGAATTTCGTAGAGTGATTCATGTGCTTGAAAAAAATAAAAAAATTAAAGCAAAATCGATTGGATCCAGTAGGTTTGTCCTAAACTCTGCCGTTGTGTTATAATATTCACTAAATATGTGCAGATTTTAAATTTTGAATCTAACTAAAATTATTGTTTTAGAATTCAAAAGCCATAAAGCTTAAACCTTAGATCCAACTCTGTTGTGACATATTTCATTTTGAATGCTATTCCAATGTTTCGATAGTACTATCATGTATGGAAATAAATGGGCCATTTACCGCAGTAGTTAGACGTAGAAATTGCACGAGACGCCTTATTTGATCGCTCTCATTTAATATATATTTATTTTTTTAAATTTTTTAACTTGTACCCACTTTTTTGAACGATTCCAGGCTTCTTTCTCCTCCTCCTCCTTCTTCTTCTTCTTCGGATGATAATGATTTTATATGGTGGTTGTGAATATATTTTAATGTGGTTTATAATGGCGAGCTATTATGACGCTTTATTTTTTATTATTGCTTACGGTTTCTTTTTCTTATTTTTCTTAATTGCAAAATGGGTTCATTAGATTTATTGTTGTTTTGACAAATTGATGATTGAGGTTTGTTCCTGATGATATTTGTAGGTTATATTTCAAATTTGAGCTCATTTGGAGTAGATTTAGGTATTAAATCGTATATTGGATTGTTATAATTCGAAGATCAAATTTTTTTTTTTAGACAATTTTCACTTCAGACTTATTAGCCTTAAGTGAATGATTACGTTTGTTGCACTTCACACTTTTTGGCCTTAAGTGCATCCGAAGTGTAATTTTTCATTTCAGACTAATTGGCCATAAGTGCACCTGAAATGTAAATTTTTACTTTAGATTTGTTAGCCTTAAGTGGATGAAACTATTGGTTGCACTACAGACCTATTTGGCCTTAAGTGTATTTGAAGTGCAATTTTTTCACTTCATGCTTTATTTTTTTAACTTCAGACCTGATAAGTCTGCAAACTTTTTTGCAAAGTGGGTATAAGTTCAATTGAAAGCCCCTAGCAATCAGTAATGAGAAGTTGCTCCTTTTATCATTGGGCCCAATTACAAATCAAATTGGGCTGAAATAATATTTTTCAAGCCCGATTAGGCTAATAAATTTATGGTGGGCCTCTTTATGTGGTAACTGTTTGATATAGGGACAAAACTGATATTTGACGTACAATAACATCATTTCGTTTTTCTTTGTACAATCAAAACTACATTATTACGAATGGCCCATTGGGCCCATGATGGAGACAGTTGTGCCTCTTTGCTGTTCCAAACATAAGATATTGTCAATTCTTTATTGCTGGGCCTGATAATCTGTTAAGTTCCCTTTAAATGGGCCCAGTGTATTAATTCATTGGGCCCGCTTTGTTTTGGTTGTATCATTTTCGGAGCCTGGACTAAACTGAACTCTGTTTTCCTGTTTCCTTACTGGAGCCCAATGGCCCACATCTAAGTTTCTTCTTCTTTTTAATTTTGGGATTTTTTTCTTTCCTCTACAATATTTGAAACTTATTTACCAAAATTATTCTAATTTTATATATTACGCCCTAAACAAGAATTACTTACAAATTATATACATTCCACATTAGAAGGTTCTCAATCCATTATTAATGCCTTCAATCAAGCGACTTAATTACATCTTTTTTCTTTTTTCCTCTCCTCTCTTACCTCGTCTCTCCCAGATAGAACTTATATTTAGGGATTTCTATTTGATTATTTTTTTCGTGATACATTTGTCAAAGCCATGAGATGCTGGTGAAGCTGTCATCTTTCTTTTATTGTATCTTTTTTTTTTTTGGGTCAGTTTTGAACATCAACACCTTTGTATCTAATGATCTCGACATCCAAGTAGTCAAAACACCCTTGGACAAGTTTAGTGACGTGCGCGGCGGTGATTTTCCTTTCTTATCTTCTAAGAGCAGTTAATAGTAAGAAATTTTATTCGGCAAATGGCCAAATATATTCTTGTACTTTTGGAAATGATCTAAGAATACCCCTCGTTATACTATTGGATTATCTATACCCCTGCCGTCATAACTTGGAACAAAAATACACTTATTTTAGATGGAGTGTCACGTGGCAGCACCAGATGAAAACGACCCATTTCTTTTTTTACCCAATACATTATAAAAAAACCTACCACCCGATCCAATTTTCACCCAAGGATGCATCTTTTGTTCTAAAGCAATTTTTTTGTAAAAACTAAAATAAAATAAAAAAGATTCAACATATATTTTCGTTTTTTAAAACAAATGCACATGTAGTCCACTGCTTTAGAAAAGTCCTTTTTTCAGTATTTACAAAAAAATATTTTTTTTCCCTGTATTTACAAAAAGATGCTTTAAGAAAACTGAAAAAAACTGAAAAATAGTTTTTCGTAAAAATTGAAAAAAAAAAAGTGACTTCCTAAAGCACCGG
Organism: Nicotiana paniculata; assembly: GCA_005239505.1. Taxonomy (NCBI): domain Eukaryota; kingdom Viridiplantae; phylum Streptophyta; class Magnoliopsida; order Solanales; family Solanaceae; genus Nicotiana; species Nicotiana paniculata. The sequence continues at coordinate 21,229 of ML359004.1, read as the reverse complement.
ACAACAGGTGCATTAGTTTTTTAAAAAAATATTTTGCAATTTTTTTTTTCTTCAGTTCTTATATAAAAAAAAAATGCTTTAAAAAAACTGAAAAAATTGAAAGTATTTTTTTAAACTGAAAAATAGTAATTAAACAACCCATAACCATACCTATTACTCATACCTGAAAAGCAATCTTTTTGAAAGCAATGGAAAAGAAAAAGATTCAACAAAATATTTTCGTTTTGCAAAAATTGAAAAACGAAAAAAAATAAGACTTCCATAAATCAGTGGACTACCGGTAAATATTTTGCAAAACTTTTTTCCAGTTTTTACAAAAAAAATTCTTTAAAAAAAACTGAAAAAAAAATATTTGTTATAAAAACGGCAAAAAAAAAAGAAGAGACTTTCCTAAAGTAGTGGGCTACAGGTGCATTAGTTTTAAAAAACAAAAATATTTTTTTGAATCTATTTTTTCTTCCGTTTTTTGTAAAAAAAAAGAATTGATTTAGAACAAAAGATGCTAAGTTTAGCCTCGGTGAAAATTTAGTTTGGTGGTATGTTGTTTAAAACAGATGGGGTAAACAAAAGAAATAGTTCGTTTTCATCTGATGCTGCCACGTGGCACTCCATCTAAAATAAAGGTATTTTTATTTCAAAGTATGACGGCAGGGGTATAAATAACCCAATAGTATAACGAAGAATATTCTTAAATTATTTTTGAAAGTATATGAATATATTTAACCCCTTGCCGTATTTTATTTAAAGAATGCAACAATACAAGAGCAAATTTTGAGACAAATTAGATAAAAGAAAACAAGGAGCCACCTTATAGGAACTTTTAACAAATGAAGAAAGTTAACACTAAAGAAGGGAAAATTGGTGTCTTCATGTTAGATCGAGTAGGTGATAAAATTGTGGGGAGTATGCAAATAGATTAAAATTTTATTTTTTGTTTCTTAGGAACTGCAAGATTGGTCCAAGAGCAAATAAAAATAGAAAATTTTAAAAAGAAAAAAAAATTGGCCACTGAACTTGTGGAAAGGCCAATTGATGCACACTCGTCTAGTATTTTTGGACTCATTCTATCTCATGGAATACTCCATCAACCATAGAGTGATATACATTATCAAACAAGTTTTTTAATTAAGAAAAACTATGGGTACAAATTTCATACAACTAATTATATATTATATAATGTATTTATAATTTTCATACATTATTTTTGTCCAGTTAAATACAACTACAATATCATATAACTTAAATATAATTTTTATACAAAGTTTATACAATATGTCGTTTGTATTTTTTATATTTGATTTATACATAGTAAAAATAAATTTCATACAACTAATTATATATTATATAACTTATTTACAACTTATCTACAACTTTTATATATTATTTCTACCTAGTTAAATATAACTACAATATCATACAACTTAAATATAATTTTTATACAAAGTTTATACAATATGTCTTTTGTATTTTTTGTATCCAATTTGTATATATTTTGTATGTGGTGGGCTTCTTCCTCCCTAAAATTCCAATTAAACCTTACTCTCTTAATTCAATTTTGATACTCTTAAGAAACTAAACTCAAAGCAATAACATAAAACAAAAATAAATATAAGAGATATAGAGAGAAAGAGAGGAGGGATTCTTATTTCTTTCATGTATTCAAGTGTATACAATGTGATGCCCAAACCCTCTATTTATAGGATGAGATTGAGGTAATACAAAGGAATTTCATGAACATGGTATTAATTATTGAGAACATGGGGAAGATCATGGGGAGGTTACAGAGATGTGAGAGTTATAACTATAATGGTGAGAAGTAGTGGGATTATCTACGTAATGGAGAAGAGTAGTGAGAATTATATTTGATTAGTGGGCATCCATATAATATGTATTTTATAACACTCCTCCTTGGATGTCCACAGATAATGTGACTCGTTAAAACCTTACTAAGAAAAAATCCTGTGGGAAAAAATCTTAGTGAAGGAAAAAGAGTACGCATATCTTGTAATACGCATTATTTGGTGCCTCATTAAAAACCTTGCCAGGAAAACCCAGTGGGATAAAACCTTAACTAAGGGAAAAAGAGTACAATGATTGTATTTCCCTCCCCCTGATGAAAACATCACTTTTGTTTCTCGAAGGCGACGAATTCCAAGCTTGTATAACAACTTCTCTAATATTGAGATCGACAATGCCTTGTGAAGAAGTTTGTCAAGTTATCACTTGAACAAATTTGTTGAACAACGATCATGTATGAAATAGAACTTTGGTGAAATATGCTTTATTTTGTCTCCTTCGATAGTCCTTCTTTCAATTGAGATAAACAAATATCACCGCCTTCGCTGTTATTGAAATTTTCTCTTCAAGCAAAAGCCACACATCTATTATGTTTTAAGTCACCTACTTTATCTGTTGCTAGTATATTGACATTACTTGGATAAGTATCAACAATTGCCTGCCTTCTGAAATAATAATATGGCAGTACCCTCACATACAAATAGATTGTTTGAAGAATGAAATTCAGAAAATGTCTGAATTTGCATAACCAACAAAACCTTGACAATATTTGTTAGAATAAACAAATCTATACTAAGGATTTTTTTTGCAATATTACACTAATTGTATTTAATATATCCACGTAGGAGTAAAACTATATCTCGCTAAAATATTATTAAACTAATGGTTCTAGCAAGATACATTAATGCACCAATTACAATAGACACAAAAACAAATCATGTACACCATAATTTTTCTAATCCACATAAGGATTTCATGAAGCTTTATTTAATAAGTTTCTTGAGAACCTTAATATGCTTCTGAATAAAATATCCTTGAGGTTGGTTAAGAGATTGTTGAATTTTTGCCTTGGAATAGGAATAAATGGAAGAAAAGGGGCCTGTTCAGCTGACCTCAGAGGATTCCTGTCACTTCAAGGATTTTCATTATACACATCAAATTTTTCATGTATTGTCAAATTAAAACCTGAAAGTAATTTCATCCACCACAGGAGAACATATCTCTATATAACTAATGCAAGGATAGTTATGAAAAATCTTGTGCCACAAGTCGTCTTTATGTTTATCGACTTGATTTCCCATTTCACTTTCAGGTGTTGGCACTGTCCGTCCAACTTCACACTTTTCAGGTGAAATCAATTTTCATTGCGTATTTTTTTCATTTGGCCAATCATTTATCTTTCCAAATTTCATGATAGATTTGAGCTCGAGATCCTCGTCAATAATATTGAGCGCTACATTATATCAACAATATTGTCGACGATCATTTTATATCAGTTCCATTATCAGTCAGTAAAGACATAACTTACCGAGATCTCAATAGCTTCAGGTACCTGGGCCTCTCCCATGAGGTCTTACAAAACCGTTATGTCGTGGTGCTCTTATAGAGCACTTGCCTCCTTAGTATGACCATCTTTATCATTTGCTCCTCTCTTTCTTCAAGGAGTTTTATCTTTGGAACCGATTAGTCTATTACGCTTCATGCGTTCCATACACTATGTCCATCATAGACTTTACTTTATTTGGAGCATTAGCAGCTAAATTATGACATTTAGCTTTTGGGTCAGCAAATGCGACTGACAATAATTTGCAAATGAATTATCACTTGAACTTCAAGTTCATATTTTCTTGTACGAGGATCTCGGTGCACTCATAATAATTGGTTCCATGTATTAATTTTTCAGCTGCCCATTTTCTCCCTCTAATACTGGGATCACCAACACATATCCCCAACTTTCTTTTGGACCCATCTTTGTGAATTGTGGTGGAACAATTAAATCATATAGAACATTCATATTTCTAGATGGAAATTATTTGGTTCCTGACCTTGAACCGATTATAATAGAGAGAAATTGTTATAACTTGGCTAGATGCGTACTAGTGTTGTTGTATATTAAATATTACATCCAAAATTCATTTTGGGAGTTTTAATCTCATAACCAATGGTTTAGCTTAATTTGAGGCATAAAGTTTTTGCTACACCGACTTGGATTTAAACCAGCTTTATCAAGATAAATTATCATAATTTTTATTCTGGAGCTGTGCTCTAATAATTTGAGCAAGCAACCTTGCAAAGCCAATCTGCAAGTTGAAAACAAACGCACATGTGATACAATAGATGCATTTATTACAATCTTATAATAATAAACAGTCCACATGACAGGTGATTGGGCCTATACATATATATCACCTTTTATTCATTCCAGATATGAACGAAATCAATCCCAACCTTAGTTGGTATATCATGAGAATAAGCAGCGCAAGAAGAATTTTCTATTTCTTCAATATATGTCAATGTGAATTCTCAATTAATTTTCGCTTCATAATTGAACCGAGATGGCCAACCGGTCATGCCAACTGATATTTATTTCAGTAAACATCTAATTTACTATGGAATTTGATTCCATCATCATGTCTATACTTGTGTAGTACAAATAGAAGAAAAACCGGGTAACCTTTTATATTTATCCGATGTTATTATAGTAATATGAAGATATTCAATATTCCTTTCATTTATAGTCTCAAATGCCAACCACTTTGATTAATATATTTGAACTCAAAAAGAGTTTCTTTTGAGACTTACTACAATATCAATGCCATGCACAATTTATTTCATCCGGTAGTAACAAATTAATTCTTCCGGATATTTTAATTGATTTTTATACTACATGATCTTTTGTCACACCATCCATATGGTGAATGTCTCCTTCACATAGAAATTTATATCATACTATTTGTTTAACCAAAGAATTAGACCCTTTGGCTAAAGCTTATTTTTAAGATGAATACGGGTTACTGATATTCAAGGTGATGGAGAAAAATGAATAATAGATAATATTGCAGAAATATAAAATCGAGGTTGATTTATTCGAGAATCAGATACCTTTATAAGTTGTATTGCCCTCCCTTATATAGGAGATTCTTATAACGTACAACTCTTGTTATGGTTACTCATTAATGACTAATTATGACATTAATGAGGTGTTACAAAGGATAACGGTAATTGGGGTTCGGTTACATAACGTTCGAGTAATCAATTGTGGGTCCTTGAATCTGCCCGTAGCTTTGTCTATATTCATTTTGACTGTGCCTCTCTCACGTTTTGATCAAGTTGAGTTTCCCGCGGATGATAAGTTCGTGGGTTTACTGAACTGTGCCTCCTTGTACCGTACCTCTTCAAAGAATCACATCCAGCTGTCGTGTTTTCCTGTGTCCACGTGACTGGATGAGTTGTCAAAAGATAGCTTACGTGTGAAACTCTTTTTTACCAATACAGATAGTCCCCCCACTTACCATATATTTAACGATTAATATTTGGTAAGTGGATATCCATTTATGGTGGGAATATTTTGCCGCCGCTTTTCCTTGAATCATTGTATCCTTCTCTGCACCATAGGCGTCGTTTGTCACTTCCATTTAATGCCCATACCACGTGTACTTTTCGGATTGGTTCTGCATTTACTCGGCACCTTTTAGGGCTTTTTGCGGCTGTTCCAGTCCGAAAGTGACATCTTCAATAATGACTTTTCATCATTATTTTCCTTTTTCTTTATGTTTGACGGTTTTCTTCAAGAGGTTCCTCTTCTTCTCAAATAGTTCCTCTTCCTTCCACTAGATCTCCAGTTTCTCCGAGATTAGGGGTTTCTCGGTCTTTGTCTAGAGGTAGAGGCGAATGCCTTTGTGAACCTGGAGTCGATGAAATTGTCCCTACTGAGTTTGTTTTTGCTAGGGATAGTCAAGTTCTTGTATATCAATCTTCTTCTCTTGATAGTGTCGAAAGATATCCAACCCTTATAATTGAGGGTCAGATTTCCCTTGTTCGTAGGGAATGCTTTTGGAAGTCTAACTTTTCTGTCTATATTCCGAATAGTAATCAAAGAATAACGTCATACAAGATGGGATATTCTTTTGTTTATACGTATCCTTTCACTTTAGGGTTTAGACCCCCCATTGACCCAGTTATAATTAAGTTTTGCCGTTTTTTCAATATCTGCTTAGGAAAAGTTGGCCCGCTTGTGTGGCGAGTTTTCGCATGTCTTATGAGTTTGGCTTCTCTAACCTCGGTTCCTTTTACCGTCAACCATCTTATTCACCTATACTCTCCTACCTTATTTCGTGAAGGGGTTTTTACTCTGACTGCTAGAAGCAAAAGAGTGCTGGTAACCCCTGGAGAAGATAAGGATAGGGGTTGGTACCTCTGGTATGTTATTGTACCCACTGCTGGTTTAGTGGGTGAAGAAAATCTTCTCTTCATGAGAAGTGGAATCGCGCATGTGAGTATGCTTTAGCTCACATTTACTCTTTCTTTTTTTGACTTGAGATGTTTTATTTAACACCATATCTGGTTTTTTTCTTCTCTCAGTAATCATGAATACTGTTGAGAATGTCTCCGGTATTCGTGATTGGTTAGAAAAATTGTTATTTGTTGCACCTTCAGAAGAGAGATCTTGGAAGTACCTCGCTGGGAGGTATGGTTGGCAAGTAAAGACCCACGGTAAGTGAAGCTTTTATTCTTGCTTTTTTCCTAAACTCGCGTATTTTTTTTCCTTTTTAATAGGGTTCTCTGCTCGTGGGGTGTCTTCTTCATCTATCCCGAAGATGTCCTTGGCTCAGGACCAGGAAATTATTGTTGGTTCATCTTCCTGGAAGAGGAAGATTAGTGAGTCTCGTTCCGTAGAAGAGGAAGAAGAGGGTGCTTTAGTGCAAAGGGCCACGGAGAAGGTGAATGGTTTTAGATGATGAGCTTACAGCCTCAACCTTGCCTTCCATGTCTGTGATTGAGCCTCCTGTCCTAGTTGAAGTTTCATATTCCCCTATTCATGAGGGTGTTGATCTTGCTCCTGACGACGTCCCTTGGGCTGCTGTCTTTCCTGCTTTTTGAGAGAAGTTGTTTCGTCTGTTCCTTTGGCTATTTCAACTTTTGTTGTTGCTTTGCCTGTAACTTCTTCAAATTTTCAACTCTCTGTGCCTGCTGCTTTGCCCGTGGCTTCTCCATATCCTCAAGCTTCTGTGCATGTTGTTGGTCCATCTCTGCCTGCTTCCATGCCTTCCGTTAGGGAAGTAGGGTCTTCCAGCAGAGAGATGCCACAGGTGGTAATAGAGGTTCCAGCTGAGGGGAACCTTTCCAAGAAACGGGTGAGCCCGAAGTGTGGCTCAAGCCTTTGATAGGTCCCTCTGAGAAAGCAAAGCTGGCTAGCCACGGTGCTCTTACATGGGCCAATGAGGTCGTGCATACTTCTTTGAAGGTATGATGCAAGTTATCCTCTTTCACTCTCGTATATGAAATTTACCATATCTGACTGGTTTATTTCTTGTAGATTAACCTTATAGGCATGGAGCTTATGAAGAGGATTTCAAACACGGACCAAGAGACAAGAGAGTTGCAGGCCGATGTTGATAATTGGAGAGCACAGTATGATATCTTAAAGATTTACATGTATGCTTTAGAAGAGGAAATGAGTACTTTGAAGCGGCAGATGAGTCTCATGGCAGCAGAATTGGCAGTGGAGCGGGCTTCTTGTAGTCAGGCTTATAAACATAAGAGTGTTCTGGAGTCTTCGTTCGCGGAGAAGTTGTCCCGTGCCTCAGAGGAGATTAGAGACTTGAAGAACTTGTTGGGGGAAGAAAGAGGAATACTCAGGCGAGCTCGTGCAATCACTCACTCGTATTTAAGAAGACCTTCGTAGGGATTTTGACAAAGATCAAACTTTAGAGGAGTAGATTGTTCCATTAAGGGCCGCCCATGAAGCTGCGGAAGCGGAGAAGGACAGATTGAGAGCTAAGCTTCAAGTATGGGCAAAGGATTATGAAGATTTGGAAGATGTGGCTGCTGTCGATGTGAGCTAGGCGTATATGAATTCTCGCCTTGACACATTGATGGAAATGAATCAAGAGGGTTTTGACCTTAGTGCTGAAATAGCCAAAACTAAGGAAGCCATGGAGAAGTCTCAACAAGGTCATAACCTCTCTTCACCTGATGGTGAGATTCCAGCCGCTCGTGTCTCTTTATCTCCAGTTTCTCCCGCTCCTTCTGCCACTGAAGTCAACCTCTCTCTTGAAAATATTTATTTGGTTTATCCCTTTTTTTTTTTCTTTGTATCAATTGGTGGTTACCCCCAGTCCCATCGGGGGTAAATTTGGATTTCCTTTAAGTCCCAAAAGGACAACTTAGGGGCACCACACAGTATATAAAAATTTTATACGGCTAAGTATAAGTTAATACTTAATTTTATCCGTTTTAACATATAAATGTTAGTTCGACTTTTATTGAGTTTATGTTTCACTCTTTAAGTCTATTGCATGCTTTATTTTTCGAGGTTTTAGTTTTACCTTCGAGTATTTCATGGGGAATGCTTTAGACTACTCGCACCTTTTTTGTAATAGGCACGGTATCATATCAAATGTGTTCCTTTTTGTAATAGGCATAGTTTATGGAAGAGGACCCTTTATAATTGACATGAAGAAGACGTCTCAACTTCATGATAATGCAATAGAGTGATAGGAATTTTACACATATTTAAGAATGTTTCCACGGAAAGTTTTTTGTTTGAACTTCCATTACATTTTACATATGTTTGATTATCGTCTAAAACTCATGTTTGCAACTGTTTTTGTTTAACAGATTTGATATACTCTTGTATTTCGTAATTGTTTTTCATAGGTAACAGTTTTTCGATATTAATACAAGGAAACAACTATTTTTTACTAGTAACAACTTTTATAAAGATTGGGGTATTTACCCACAACTGTTTTGGAAACAGTTTTCTAATAAGTACGAGGGAAATATTTTCTTATTCGTAACTGTTTTTATTTGATAACAGTTTCTTGAACAAATACAAGGATTTAGATCTTCAATCCATAACTGTTTATTTGAGAAATTTTTTTTGAATGAGTACATTGATGATGATCTTTTACCCCTAACTGTTTTTGTTACAACAGCTTTGAATAAGTATAAAGATGTACATTTCTTTCTCGTGACTAATATTTTGCCTTTCAACCTGAATATGTTCAAAGGTTTTTGCTTTTTGCATTAGGCTTTGTATTTGGATGGCTCTTTTGATTTCTTTCGATTCTGCTCGTGTCACTTGTCTCGTTGGGTAGATGGGTCTTCAGGCTCGAGCTTTTGACTTTCTGATAGTCTTCTTTGCTTTGTCTTAGCCTTCCATACTATATAGTCCCCCAAGTGTTTGAGCTTTGAAGAATGAAATTTCAAGCACTTGATTATTCCTTCCTTGTGGTCCTTTTCATGTAAAGGAAAAATATTCCGGACTAGAAGGTATACAATTTTTTAGATGATGACTGCTTAACCCTTTTAAAACGTCCATCAGAAAGTGTAACCCTAGACCGGGAATTGCGTTATTTCCTCGCGTCTTTGAAGGTCTAATATCATCATCTGGTGATGGGTTAGCTTTGTGCCTATCATCTAAAAAAGTTAGTAAAATTTTTAAATGTTCAAAATAAAATCGAACATGTGATACCTGATGGTGGGTATTCTTTTCTTTTAGAAGTAATACTTCTTTAGATGGATGGCATTCCAGCTTATTGGTAGAACTCTGCCGTCCATAGCTTCCAACTCATAGGCGCCTTTTCTAGCTATGCCTCGGATTTTGTAAGGTCCTTCCTAGTTTGGATTTAACTTTCCTGCACCTGCTTCTTTCGTTGATTGAAAGACTTTTTTGAGGACGAAGTCCCCAATCTTAAAGTATATGAGATGAGCTTTATGGTTGTAATAACGCTCTATGATTTGCTTTTGAGCCGCCATTCGTATCAATGATGCTTCTCTCCGTGGTTTGAGCAGGTCCAGGTTGGTCCTCAATTCGTCGTCGTTTTCTCCCTCCGTGGCTGTTGAGAACCTTATGCTTGGTCCGCCAATCTCCACAGGTATCAAGGCTTCTGGACCATAAACAAGTGCAAACGGAGTTTCTCCCGTGGCTACCTTTGAAGTTGTTCTATATGCCCATAATACCGCTGGTAACTTATCAGGCCAGTTTCCTTTGGCTTTATCCAGCCTCTTCTTTAGATTGTTGATGATGACCTTATTTGTTGACTCATCTTGACCATTAGCCACGGGGTGGTACAACGTTGAAGTGATCCGCTTGATTTGCCAACTTTCGAAGAATTCTGTGATTGCGAGCCTATGAATTGTGGGCCATTATAACATATGATTTCCTTTGGTATTCCAAAGTGGCATATTATGTTTCGCCATAAGAATCTTTTAACTTCCTTTTCTCTCACTTGTTTGAACGCTTCTGCCTCTACCCATTTTGTAAAATAGTCGGTTAGCACGACTAAAAACCGTACTTGTCCTTTAGCGGTGGGAAAAGGTCCCTGTTTAACCAATGAATTAGACCCTTTGACTAAAGCTTAATTTAAGATGAATATGGTTTATTGATAATTGAGATAATGGAAAAAATGAATAATAGACAATATTACAGAAATAAAAGATCGAAGTTGATTGTATTTCGAGAATCAGATGCCTTTACAAGCTGTATTCCCCCTCCCTTATATAGAAGATTCTTATAACGTATGACTACTGCTATGGTTACTCATTAATGACTAATTATGACATTAATGAGGCTTTACAAGGGGTAACGGTAAATAGGGGTTCAGTTACATAACGTTCGAGTAATCAATTGTGGGTCCGTGAATCTGCCCGTAGCTTTGTCTAGATTCATTCTGGCCGTGCCTCTCTCCCGTTTTGATCAAATTGAACTTCCCGTGGCTGATAAGTTCGTGGGTTTACTGAATAGTGTCTCTTTGTACCGTACCTCTTCAAAGAGTTATTTCCAGCTATCGTGTTTTCCCGTGTCCACATGACTAGCTGAGTTGTCAAAAGCTGGCTTACGTGTGAAACTCTTTTTTACCAATACAGATAGTCCCCCCACTTACTATATATTTAACGATTAATATTTGGTAAGTGGATATTCATTTATGGCGGGAATATTTACCATAGGCATCGTTTGTGCTCATACCACATGTCCTTTTCGGATTGGTTCTGCATTTACTCAGCACCTTTTAGGGCTTTTTGCGGCTGTGCCAGTCCTGATGTGACATCTTCAATTATGACTTTTCATCATTATTTTCCTTTTTCATCATGTTTGACGGTTGTCTTCAAGTATAAATACTTGTTTTATTTTCTTTGCCTCCACGAAACACTTTTCTACTTCTGTTTTTTGTAAAAATAACTTTCTTCTTTGCCTTTGTAAACATGTCTTCTTCAAACCAACCTCAAAGAGTAATAGACATTGAAATCTTAGCGCCATCTTCTACTCTGACTAGGATTCGGAGGGGTGGTAGACTTAGAAGTCTAGGATCCACTCCTTCGAGGGGCTCTTCTTCTTCTCAAATAGTTCCTTCTCCTTCCACTAGATCTCCAGTTATTCCAAGATTTATGGTTTCTCGGTCTTCGTCTAGAGGTAGAGGCGAACTCCTTCGTGAACCTGGAGTCGATGAAATTGTCCCTGCTGAGTTTGTTTTCGCTAGGGATAGTAAGTTTTTGTAGATCAGTCTTCTTCTCTTGATAGTGTAGAAAGATACCCAACCCTTATAACTGAGGGTCAGATTTCCCTTGTTCGAAGGGAGTGCTCATGGAAATCTGACTTTCCTGTCTATATTCCGAATAATAATCAGAGAATAACGACTTACAAGACGGGATATTCTTTTTTTTATACTTATCCTTTCATTTTAGGGTTTAGACCCCCCATTGACCAGTTATAATTGAGTTTTGCCATTTTTTCAATATATGCTTAGGACAAGTTGGCCCGCTTGTGTGGCGAGTTGTCGCATGCCTTAGGAGTTTGGCTTCTTTAGCCTCAGTTCCTTTTACCTTCAACCATATTATTCACCTCTACTCTCCTACCTTATTTCGTGAAGGGGTTTTTACTCTGATTGCTAGAAGCAAAGAGTGTTAGTAACCCCTGGAGACGATAAGGATAGGGGTTGGTACCTTCGTTATGTTGTTCTACCCACTGCTGGTTTAGTGGGTGAAGAAAATCTTCCCTTACCTGAGAAGTGGAATCGCGCACGTGAGTATGCTTTAGCTCACATTTACTTTTTCTTGTTTTGACTTGAGATGTTTTATTTAACACCGTGTCTTTTTATTTTTCTCCTTTCAGAAATCATGAATACTGTCGAGAATGTCTCTGGTCTCCTTCTAAAGAAAGATCTTGGAAGTACCTCGCTGGGAGGTACGGTTGGCAAGTAAAGACCCACGGCAAGTGAAGATTTTGTTCTTGCTTCTTTCCTTACTCGAGTCTTCTTTTCTTCTGTCATTTAACTTTTTTCCCTTTTTAATAGGATTCTCTGCTCGTAGGGTGTTTGCTTCCTCTATCCCGAAGATGTCCTTGGATCAAGCCCAGGAAATTATCATTGGTTCATCTTCCTCGAAGAGGAAGATTAGTGAATCTCGTTCCATGGAGGAAGAGGACGAGGGTGCTTTAGTGCACAAGTCACGAAAAAGGCGAATGGTTTTAGATGACGAGCCTGCTGCCTCAGCCTTGCCTTCCATGTCTGCGCTCGAGCCCCCTATCTTTGATGATGTTCCACCCTATTCACGGTGGTATTGATTTCGCTCCTGATGACGTCCCTTTGGCTGTTGTCTTTCCTGCTTCTTTGAGAGAATAAGTTTCTTCCATTCCTTTGGCTATCTCAACTTTTGATGCTGCTCTACCTGTAACTTCTTCAACTCTTCAACTTTCTGTGACTGCTCCTTTGCCCATGGCTTCTCCAGCTCCTCGATCTTCCATGCCTGTTGTTGTTCCATCTCTGCCTACTTCCATGCCTTCCGTTAGAGAAGTAGGGTCTTCCAGCAGAGAGATGCGGCAGGTGGTAATAGAGGTTCCAGCTGAGGGAAACCTTTTCAAGAATATGGGTGAGCCTGAAGTTTGGGGCAAGCCTTTAATAGGTCCCGCTGAGAAAGCAAAGCTAGCTAGCCACGGTGCTCTTAAATGGGCAAATGAGGTCGTGCATACTTCTTTAAAAGGATGGTGTAAGTTATCATCTTTCACTCTCGTATATGAAATTTACCATATCTAACTGGTTTACTTCTTATAGATTAACCTCATAGGCATGGAGCTTATGAAGAGGATTTCAAACACAGACCAAGAGACAAGAGAGTTGCAGGCAGAAGTTGATAATTGGAAAGCACCGTATGACAGCCTAAGGATTGACATGGACGCTTTAGAAGAAGAGAGGAGTACCTTGAAGCGGCAGATGAGACTTATGGCAGCAGAGCTAGCAGTGGAACAGGCTTCTTGCAGTCAAGCTGACAAAGACAAGAGTGTTATGGAGTCTTCGTCTGCGGAGCAGCTGTCCCATGCCTCAGAGGAGATTAGAGACTTAAAGAACTTGATGGGGCAGAAGGAAGAATACTCAAGCGAGCTCGTGCAATCACTTACTCGCACTCAAGAATATCTTCGAAGGGATTTAGACAAAGCTCAAGCTTTAAAGGATTCGATTGTTCCATTAAGGGCCGCCGTGTAGCTACGGAGGCGGAGAAGGACGGGCTGAGAGCTGAACTTCAAGTGTGGGCACAAGATTATGAAGATTTGGAAGAGGTAGTTGTTGTCGATGTGATCTGGGCGTATATGAATTCTCACCTTGACACATTGATGGAGATGAGTCAAGAGGGCCTTTGACCTTAGTGTTGAAATAGCCAAAACTAAGGAAGCCATGGAGAAGTCTCAACAAGATCATAACCTCTCTTCACCTGATGGTGAGATTCCAGCCGCTCATGCCTCTTCATCCTCAGTAGGTTTACCCTTTTTTTTCTTTTTCTTTGTATCAATTGGTGGTTACCCCCGGTCCATCGGGGGTAAATTTAGATTTTCTTTAAGTCCCCAAATGACAATTTAGGGGCACCACAATGTAAATATCAAAATCTTATACGGCTAAGTATAAGTTAATACTTAGTTTTAGCCGTTTTTAATATATAAATATTAGTTCGACTTTTGTTGAGTTTTTGTTTCACTCTTTAAGTCTTTTGCATGCTTTATTTTTCGAGGTTTTAGTTTTACCTTCGAGTTTTGCATGGGGAATGCTTTAGACTACTCGTACCTTTTTTGTAATAGGCACGGTGTCATATTAAATGTGTGCCTTTTTTTAGTAGGCATAGTTTATGGAAGAGGGTCCTTTAAATCGACATGAAGAAAGCGTCTCAACTTCATGATAATGCAATAGAGTGATAGGAATTTTACACATGTTTATTATACTCTTGTATTTCGTAACTGTTTTTCATAGGTAACAGATTTTCGATATTAATACAAGGAAATAACTGTTTTTCACTAGTAATAGTTTTCATAAAGATTGGGGTTTTTACTCGTAACTGTTTAGTAACAGTTTTCTAATAAGTACGAGGGAAATGTTTTCTTATTCGTAACTGTTTTTATTTGATAACAGTTTCTTGAACAAATACAAGGGTTTAGATCTTTCATCCATAACTGTTTTATTCGAGAGTTTTTTGAATGATTATAAAGATATACATTTCTTTCTCTTGACTGACATTTTGCCTTTCAACCTAAATATGTTCGAAGGTTTTTGCTTTTTGCATTAGGCTTTGTATTTGGATGGATCTTTTGATTTCATTTGATTCTATTCATGTCACTTGTCTTCATTGGGTAGATGGGTCTTTAAGATCGAGCTTTTGACTTTCTTATAGTCTTTTTTGCTTCATCTTAGCCTTCCATACTGTATCGTCCCCCAAGTGTTTGAGCTTTGAAGAATGAAATCTCAAGCACTTTATTATTCCTTTCTTTGTGGTCCTTCTCCTGAAAAGGAAAAACATTCCGGACTCGAAGGTATATAGTTTTTTAGATGATGACTGTTTAACCCCTTTTAAAACGTCCATTGGAAAGTGTGGGAATTGTGTTATTTCCTCGCGTGTTTGCAGGTCTAATATCATCATCTGGTGATGGGTTAGCTTTTTGCCTATAATCTAAAGAAGTTAGTAAAATTTTTAAATGTTAAAAATAAAATCGAGCGTGTGATACCTGACGGGGGTTATTCTTTTCTTTTTAGAAGTAATACTCTTTATATGGATGGCGTTCCAGCTTGTTGGTAGAACTCTGTCGTCCATAGCTTCCAACTCATAGGCGCCTTTCCAGCTATCCCTCGGATTTTGTAAGGTCCTTCCTAGTTTGGATTTAGCTTTCCTGCACCTGCTTCTTTTGTTGATTGAAAGACTTTTTTGAGGACGAATTCCCCAATTTTAAAGTACCTGAGATGAGCTTTACGGTTGTAGTAATGCTCTATGATTTGTTTTTGAGCTGCTATTCGTATCAATGATGCTTCTCTCCGTGGTTCGAGCAGGTCCAGGTTGATCCTTAGTTCGTCGTCGTTTTCACCTTCCGTGGCGTTTGATAACCTTATGCTTGGTTCACCAATCTCCACAGGTATTAAGGCTTCTGAGCCATAAACAAGTGCGAACGAAGTTTCTCCCGTGGCTATTTTTGAGGTTGTTTTGTATGCCAATAGTACCGCTGGTAATTCATCAGGCCAGTTTCCTTTGGCTTTATTTAGCAGCTTCTTTAGATTGTTGATGATGACCTTATTCGTTGACTCATCTTGACCGTTATCCATGGGGTGGTACGTCGTTGAAGTGATCCGCTTGATTTGCCAACTTTTGAAGAATCCCGTGATTTGTGAGCATATGAATTGTGGGCCATTATCACACACTATTTCCTTTGGTATTCCAAAGCGGCATATTATGTTTCTCTATAAGAAGCTTTTAACTTCCTTTTCTCGCACTTGTTTGAACGCTTCTGCCTCTACCCATTTTGTAAAATAGTCGGTTAGTACGAGTAAAAATCGTACCTGTCCTTTAATTGTGGGTAAAGGTCTTACTATATCCATCCCCCATTTCATGAAAGGTCATGGGGATATTATTGGATGTAATAATTCTGCTGGTCGATGCATGTTATTCGCAAACCTTTGGCATCTGCCACATTTGGATACGAAATTCTCGGCTTCTTCTTCCATCTTAGGAAAATAGTATCCAGCTCTGATTAGTGTTTTCACTAAGGATCTCGGCCCTGAGTGATTGGATGGAATTGTTTACCTTTTTCTTCTCTTACCAATACTGCACTTACAACAATTTATGAGACAGCCAAATAGATGTACAATCTTTCCCCTTCTTTTGTCTTTGAAAGCAGTGGTGGTTTCGATAGATAAATCTCCAGGTTCTTGAGGGCTTGCTAACATTCTTCTGTCCATTCGAACTGATTCTATTTTTTGAGAACTAAGAAGAATTTAAAACTTTTTTCGGAAGATCTAGAAATAAACCTCCCCAAAGCTGCTATTCTTCCTGTCAATCTTTGAACCTCCTTTTTATTTGTTAAAACATCAGGTATTTCTTCTATGGCTTTAATTTGAGCAGGATTTAACTCTATTCCTCTGTTTGATACAAGGAAACCCAAAAATTTGCCTGATTGCACTTCAAAAGCGCATTTCTCTGGATTCAACTTCATATTATACCTGCGTAAAATATCAAAAGCAGTAGATAAGTGCTGGAAATAGTCTTGTGCTTGTGTTGATTTTACCAACATGTCATCGATGTACACCTCCATCATTTTTCCCTGATGTTCTTGGAATATCTTGGTCACTAGCCTTTGATAGGTGGCTCCAGCGTTTTTAGGCCAAAAGGCATGACTTTATAACAATAAGTTCCCCTATTCGTGATAAATGAGGTGTTTTCCTCGTCTAAAGGATCCATTTTAATCTGACTATAACCAGAATATGCATCTAGAAAGCTTAATAGTTCATGACCTATGGTAGCATCAATCATTTGATTTATATGAGGCAATGGGAATGAATCCTTGGGGCATGCTTTTTTTAAATCAGTATAATCTATGCATACTCTCCACTTGTCAATCTTTTTAGGTACTACCACAGTGTTTTCCAACCAGTTAGGGTACGTTACCTCTCGTATCGAACCAATCTTCAAGAGTTTATGTACCTCTTCGTCGATCACTTGGTTCTTGAATGGTCCTTGCTTTCTTTTCTTATGCTTAAGGATAGATCTTCATTTAGTTTATGAGTCATCACCTCTGGTGGGATGCCTGTCATATCTGAGTGGGACCACGCAAAACAGTCTGTGTTAGCCTTTAAATAATCAATTAACTTACCTATTCGAGTGGGGCTTAGCCTCGTGCCTATATACACTTTTTGCTCAGGGTTTTGTTAAGATAACGGAACAGCTTCGAGCTCCTCCGTAGTTATTTTGATGTGCTCATCTTCCTCCAGTTCATGAATGACGTCCGGTCTGGAATCCACATTTGTGTGGTATAGTACACCTTCCGTGGTAACTTTACTCTTCTGCTCGTAAGTATTTTCTTTCGTGCATGTTTCAGCAATAATATCTTCAGTACCGATTTGGGCAGTAATTTTTTCCATGTCTGTTTGGGCAGTGTTATCTGTTTGGGAGATTTCCTTATCTCGTAATTATTCCACTTCTATTGTCTTGTTGTAGTGTACCACAGAATTTATATTTTTTTGCGGTCTGCTGATCTCCTTTGATTCTTTGAATCCCGCATTCATAGGGAAATTTAATTACCTGATGCAACGTGGAGGGTATTGCTTTCATGTCGTGGATCCATGGCCTTCTAATGATCACGTTATAAGCCATGTGAGTATCGATTACTTGGAACCTAGCTCTTTTGATCACCCCCTCAGCATAGGTGTTAATCTCAATTTCTCCTTTTGTTAT
The DNA here is from genome assembly GCA_005239505.1 of Nicotiana paniculata. Classification (NCBI taxonomy): domain Eukaryota; kingdom Viridiplantae; phylum Streptophyta; class Magnoliopsida; order Solanales; family Solanaceae; genus Nicotiana; species Nicotiana paniculata. The sequence goes on along the minus strand of ML359004.1, from coordinate 3,514 downwards.
AACCGTAGAGTTATCAAACCCTGATATGGCTCGTGATTTTGGGATTACTTGATTCCCTAATAGCATTTCTTCCACGACTCTTAGATAAATGATATTGACTGATTTCCTGGATCAATCAACACTCTTTTCACGTTAGTGTTATGAATAAGTAGAGATATTACCAGAGCATTATTGTGCGGAAGCATTAATCCTCTGCTATCTGCATCGTCAAAGGTTATATCGTCCTCTCCACGAACACGTTTGCCTTGTGTAATTGTGAACTTTGTGGTTGTTTTTCAAATCACTATGTTTACTTCTTCACCTCCATTTATTACGTTAACGGTTTGCTTTAGAGATGGAGGCTTTGGGGGCTCCTGCATGTTCCTCATGTATGCCTGTTTACCTTTATCACTAAACAATTCTGTTAAATAGCCTTGTTTTAACAAATTTTCTACTTCTCCTTGTAGAAATCTGAAATCTGCAGTTTTATGCCCATGATCGTTGTGAAATTCACACCAGTGATCTGGGTTTCTTTTATTTGGATTTGACCGCATCTCTTTGGGCCATTTGACCTTGTCTCCCATGTTCTTCAGTATTGAGACAAGTTCAGTAGTACTTACGTTAAAGGTATGATCCCCAATTTGATTACTACCTCTAGGTCATTCATCTCTATCGTTTCTGGATCTAGACGGATGAGACTATGTCTCTTCCTTGTGGTCTATAGTTCGACCTAGTATTTTCGAACTTGGGGCGGATATTGCATCCCGAGGGTCCTAAGTAAGGATCATACTTGTTTTTACTTGATCTTCTATATGATTCAGGACGTCTGGATCTGGAATGATCTTCATCTCTCGAACTATCAATGATATCTTCTTCTATTCTGAGTTTAGTATTGTACCTGTTATATACATCATTCCATGTTTTAGCGGGGAATTCTCTTAGACTCTCCTTAAGTCATATCATGGCTTCTGAGCTTTTATCGTTCAGGTTGCTTGCAAATGCCATGGCTGCCCAATTATCAGGCACCCTGGGTAACTGCATTCTTTCTCGTTGAAACTTGTNAAAGAGTCAATAGAATTTTCAGGGAGAAGAGAATACCAGGTTAGGGCCCCTTTGGTAAGTGTTTCGCCAAATTAAGGACTGATTCAATCTCTTGTTTCGTTAAGTCGTTGCCTTTTACCCCAGTAGTGAAATCAGTCACATGGTCGCGTGGGTCAGTTGTTCCATCATATTTGGGAACGTCAGGCATTTTAAACTTCTTGGGTATAGGCAAGGGTGCCGCACTTGGCTTCCAAGGTTCTTGAGAATATCTATCAACATTGATGTCTTTGATGATAGGTGGTACTCTAGGAATTTGTTCGATGCGATCTTTCTGCTCCTTCATCTGTTTCTGCATGGTTAGCAGTAAATTTTATAATTCTGAGTTATTAGATATATCTGGTCTCGTTTCGAGAGATTCATTAGGAGTATCTCCTCTTCTTGAGTTAGCCAACCCAGATTGAGGATTTTCCATGGTGATGGTGTTATTGGGGGTGGCGTCGGCGGTGTAGGTAACGCTTCCGGTAATCCTCTCGCAAATTCTTGAAAAGCTTGGCTCATATACTCTACAATCATTTGCTTTACACGATCTTGTTCCACAATTTGATCATTATCACCATTGTTGTTATTGGATCTTTCTGAGGATTGTTCCCTCGAACCACGTGAGGTTCCTGAAGGAAATGGAGAAAAATAAATAATAGACAATATTTCAGAAATATAAAATCGAGGTTGATTGTATTCGAGAATCAGATGCCTTTACAATCTGTATTCCCCCACCTTATATAGGTGATTCTTATAATGTATGACTCTTGCTATGGTTACTCATTAATGACTAATTATGACATTAATGAGGCGTTACAAAGGATAACGGTAATTGAGGTTCGATTACATAACGGTCGAGTAATCAATTGTGGGTCCTTGAATCTGCTCGTAGCTTTTTCTAGATTCATTCTAACCGTGCCTCTCACCCGTTTTGATCAAGTTGAGTTTCCCGTAGCTGAATATGTTCGTGGGTTTATTGAACTGTGTCTCCTTGTACCGTACCTCTTCAAAGAATCACATCCAAATGTCGCGTTTTCCTGTGTCCACGTGACTGGCTGAGTTGTCAAAAGCTAGCTTACGTGTGAAACTCTTTTTTACCAATACACTATTCTCATGGTCAAAATCATCATATGCAAAATCATTTCTTTCTTTAGCTTTGCCTTTAATAACCTTTTAAAAGGCACGACAAAATATTTTTTGGCGTATCACATGTACGCGACCAATGACATATTTATGTAACCATACAGTAATGTTCATTATCTTTCTTTCTCTCAAACCTCCCAGTAGAGGTGAGTTGTAGTATTTATTCAATCATTCATAAGCACATCCTTTAGCATAAATTATATCAAATATATATTTTCACCTTCACTTTCAGGAATGAGTCTGTATTTAAAAGCTTATCACAAGTCGCATTCTTTCAAAAATGGAATATAATCGTCTGAACGTCCCTCATATTTATAGACCATATTGCTACACATTTCCTTCACCTTTGAAGGATTATTTTGAGAACCCTTGTTGTTCCCATTTTTATAATTACCAAAATGATGACTATTATTGTAACGATCCGGCCGATCATTTCGAGAGTTATAGACTTGTTTCCCTATTTCTGCTTCTTTTTGTGTTCTTCAGCTATATTATAATATGTTGGGTTAGTTGGTTCGGGTCCGGAGTGGTTTCGGAGTGATTTGAGACACTTAGTCTCTTTATTGGAAGCTTAAGTTGGAAAAGTCAATCGGATGTTGACTTAAGTGTAAACGATCTCGGATTTGAATTTTTATTATTCTGTTAGTTCCTTTAGGTGATTTTGAACTTAGGAGCACGTCCAGAATGTGATTTGGAGGTTTTTACTGGAATTAGACTTGAATTGGCGAAAATCAAAAATTTGGCGATTTTGGTCGGCAGTGAAAAATTTGATATCGGGGTCGGAATGGATTTTTGGAAGTTGAAGTAGGTTCGTGGTGTCATTTTTGATGTGTGTGTAAAAGTTTAGGTCATTCGGACGTAGTTTGATAGGTTTCGGCGTCGTTTGCGAAATTTTGAAGTTAGAAATTCTTATGCTTGAATCCGAGGGTAATTTTGTGTTTTGATGTTTTTTTAGTGATTTGAAGGTTCAACTAAGTTTGTATGATGTTATGGGACGTGTTATTATATTTGGTTGAGGTCTCAAGGGCCTCAGGGTGATTCCGGGTGGTTAGCGGAAGGTTTGGAACTTGGAAAATGAAATTGAACTGTTGTTGCTGGTGTTTTTCCGCACCTACGAAAAGGGAGTTGCGGTGCGAGGCCGCAGAAGTGCTTGTTAAGCCGCAAATGCGGGATAGGCTGAGGTGGAATGGAACCGTAGGTGCGAGAAGGAGGTTGCATCTGCGAGCCCGGAGATGCGAGGCTGGGTCGCTGATCACACTCAACTATGTCTTGTATAAGACTAAGCGGGCGTTGCAAATATAATCCTGGGGTA
>ML358999.1:20862-32558 GCA_005239505.1 Nicotiana paniculata | reverse complement strand
AGGAGAGTTGAATTAGGATGGCCTAAATGATAAAATTGGGCTAAAATATGGCCATAGCCCAAAACATGTTACCTTTAGGCTTTTGAACATCATTTTAGGTAATCCTTAGGTAGAATGAATACCTTTACTTTGAAACTTGACAAAAATTGATCATTACCCCAGAATTACAATAAACTACACTCGGGAGTGGCAACTCATGCCCCCAACCCTTAACTCTAAATACTATTAAAAATACACACATAGAAATCACGGGTGCATTTCATGTGACGTTTTTGCCATGTGCTAAAAAACAACAAGTGTACGCCATCGTAACTTGTCCAAGATAAATCCATAAACGCCCTAATCGATATTAAAACTAAAACGCTCTTCCGAAAAATAGAAAAACTCGATCATCGCCACAAATGGACATTATAAAACCGTCACGACCATAGTATTGACTACGTAATCTACACTCGGGAGCGACAACTCATGTCCCCGTCTTCAACTTCAAACTATAATAAAAATCACATGTTGTAATTGCGGGTGCATTCCATGTGGTGTAGTTATAATATTTCCCAAAAACAAATAAGTGCACGACATCGTGACTTATTTCAAGATAAATCCATAAATATTAAAAGCGATTTAAAAAGTGAAAAAGGGCTAAAAAGCACAATAGGTTTAAAATATGTAAATAATTAGATAATTAGGACAAATATTAATAATTAAGCAATCGTGCTAGAACCACAGAATTCGGGAGTGCCTAACACCTTCTCCCGAGTTAACAGAATTCCTTATCCGGATTTCTGGTCGTAGACAAATTAAAACAGAGTCAAAATTTCCTCAGTTTGGGATTTCAATAAATAAATAGTGTCCCGGAACACCGTAAATAATCCGGGTGGTTAATAAATAATTCCAAAATCGAATAATGTCACTTAAAGTGGAAAAACTCCCTTATTACCTTTCATTAATCCAGGGGGTGGTGAAAAAGGAGGTGTGACAGGGGTCATCATACTGAGGCTCCCTAATACGGTCATAAAGAGAAGACCTAGAGACCACGCAAGTTAATACCCGACTAGGCTCCAAAATATCCAATATGACAAGCTGGCCTGCTAAGGCCTGAACATCAAATGTCAAAGGTCTCTCCATTGCAGGAAGATTAGCTAAACTCACCAAGCTCTCCGCCCGGAGACTCAAAGCATCGGCCACCATATTGACTTTTCCCGGATGGTATAAAATAGTGATATCATAGTCCTTCAGAAGCTCCAACCATCTCCGCTGATGCAAATTAAGGTCCTTCTGCTTGAACATATGTTGTTGACTCCGGTGATCAGTATAAATCTCACAATGAACCCCGTACAAATAATGACGCAAAATCTTCAAGGTGTGAACAATGACTGCTAACTCAAGATCATGCACCGGATAATTCTTCTCATGGGTCTTCAATTGGCGTGAGGCATAGGCAATCACCCTACCCTCCTGCATCAAAGAACAACCAATTCCTATCCTCGAGACATCATAGTACATAGTATAAGAACCTGAAGCTAACGGCAGAACTAACACTGGATCTGTGGTCAAAGCTATCTTGAGCTTCTAAAAGCTCTCCTCACACTCGTCCGACCACCTGAATAGGGCGCCCTTTTGAGTCAATTTGGTCAAGGGCGAAGCAATAAATGAAAACCCCTCCATGAAGCAACGGTAATAACCTGCCAACCCAAGAAAGCTTCTAATCTCCGTGGCTGAAGACGGTCTAGGCCAACTCTGCACCACCTCTATCTTCTTCGGATCCACCTGAATACCCTCGCTGGACACCACGTGCCCCAAGAATGCTACTGACCCAAGAAAAAACTCACACTTGGAGAACTTTGTATAAAGTTTCTCCTCCCTCAATATCTGTAATACGATCCTCAAATGCTGAGCATGCTCCTCCTCTCTACGAGAGTACACCAAGATGTCATCAATGAATTCAATAATGAACGAGTCCAAATAGGGCTGGAATACACTATTCATCAAATGCATGAACGATGCTGGGGCATTGGTCAACCCAAAAGACATCACCAAGAACTCATAATGGCCATAACGGGTCCTAAAAGCTGTCTTAAGAATATCCGAATCCCGAATATTCAGCTGGTGATGCATCGTTCTTGGAGAACACCCTCGCTCCCTGAAGATGGTCAAGTAAATCATCAATATGAGGCAAAGAATACTTGTTCTTGACCGTGACCTTGTTCAATTGCCTGTAGTCAATGCACATTCTCATGGAACCATCCTTCTTCTTCAAAAATAGAACCGGTGCACCCTAAGGTGACACACTAGGCCGAATAAACCCCTTATCAAGGAGTTACTGAAGGTACTCTTTCAATTCCTTCAACTCCGTCGGTGCCATACGATACGGTTGAATAGAAATGGGTTGAGTGACCAACACCAAATCAATACCAAAGTTAATATCCCTGTCAGGCGGCATGCCCGACAGGTCTACAGTAAACACATCATGAAAATCACATACCATTGGAATAGAATCAATGGCAGAAGTCTCTGCACTAACATCTCTCACAAAAGCCAAGTAAGAGAGACAACCCTTCTCAACCATACGCTGAGCCTTCAAATATGAAATCGCCCTAATCGGTACATAGTCTATAGAACCACTCCACTCTAACCTCGGACACCCCAACATCACTAACATCACAGTCTTAGCGCGACAATCTAGAACATCATGACATGGAGATAACCAATCCATACCCAATATAACATCGAAATCAACCATACTGAGAAACATAAGGTCCACTCGGGTCTCTAGAGGCACAATAGACACCACACATGACCTATATACGCGGTCCACAATAATAGTATTGCCCATCGGAGTAGATGCATGAACAGATAAGACTAAAGACTCATGGGGCATATCCAAAAAAAGAGCGAAATACGAGGAAACATATATGTAGAACCATGGTCAAATAATACAGAGGCATCTTTGTGACAGACTGAGACAATACCTGTGATCACAACATATGAAGCAATAACATCTGATCTGGTTGGGAGCACATAGAAACGGGCCTGGCCACCCCCTGATCTGCCTCCCCCTCTCGGGAGACCCATAGCTGACTGGGCTCCTCCCCTAGCTGGCTGAGATCCACCCCTAGTTAGCAGGGTGGGTGGTGGAGGAACTGGTGCTGGTGCCATCGGCCGAGTACTCCGCTATGGAGTCCCACCCAACAACCTAAGACAATCTCTCATAATGTGACCAAAATTCCCGCACTCGAAACAACCCCTCATTTGACGAAACTGCTGCTCCTGATTCCCAAAATAACTACCCGGGGATACCTGAGAGGACGGGGCATGGTGAGAACTCTGCGCTGGCAGTTCACTAAATGACGACTGGCCCTGCTGATGACTGTGAGAACCATGGCCTGATGATGCACCACGGTGAAATGGGCGAGCTGACTGAGCATGCCTGAATGGACGACCTCTACAGTGCTGAAACTGACCCTCCTGAGGAGCACCACTGAATCCACCCTGACCACGAGGCCTCTTGGCCTCCCTCTCAACCCTCTCCTGACCATGAATCATCTCAATCTGTCGAGAAATGTCGACAACGACATCAAAGGTAGCCCCAGACACCCTCTCTCGGGTCATAAGATACTGTAGCTGAAAAGTGAGACCATCTATAAACCTCATGATCCTCTCCCTGTCTGTGGGAACCAACCAGATAGCATGTTGATCCAAATTAGAGAACCGCATATCATACTGCATCACAGACATATCACCCTGGCAACGCTGCTCAAACTGTCTACGCAGCTCCTCTCTGCGGGACTGAGGCACGAACTTCTCCAAAACGACCACGGAGAAGTGCTTCCAAGTAAGGGGTGTTGCACCAACAGGCCTACGCCTCTCGTAAGTCTCCCATCATCGGAGTGCAGCCCCAGAAAACTGAAATGTAGTGAATGATACCCCACAAGTCTCCAGAGTACCAGCCGTGCGGAGTATCCTCTAACACCTTTCCAAGAAATCCTAGGCATCCTCTCTCTCTGTTCCACTGAAAGGTGGAGGCTGGAGTCTCCCAAACCTCTCCAACCTGTGCTGATCATCCTCCGACATATCAGGAACTATATGCTCCTGAGTAGCTCCAACCGACTGGGCTGGTGGTGCCCCTGGTGTCTGGAGTCCCTGAACAACTTGCTCCGGTGTACGGGCGGCGGGAGTCTGGGTGCCTCCCCCGGCGTGAGAAGTGGCTACGGTCGTAGTAACTGAGACCTCCTGAGCCAGGCCAGTACATACTAATAGAATCTAGGTGAGGGCCTCCTGAAAGCCAGTAATCACAATAGGCACAGGTGGTGCCTGAGTTGGTCCCGCTGGAACATCTACCACGGGGACCTGGTCTTGATATGGGACAATTGGGGATCTGCAGGTGCTGCGCGGGCGGTGTCTCTGCCCCTACCACGGCCTCTCGCGGCCTCGGCCTCTTGCAGCCAAGCTGATGGTACTGGTGGCTGGCCCTCCTGACCTATAGCACGAGTCCTCACCATCTGTGAGAGAATGAAATAACAGATGTTTAGTTACCAGAATAAACAGGTTGCACGACAAGAATCCAAGAATGTGAAATATTCCTAAGGGTTCTGCAGCCTCTCGAAGATAAGTACAGACGTCTCCGTACCGATCCGCAAGGCTCTACTAACCTGCTCATGACTCGTGAGACCTATGTAACCTAGGCTCTGATACCAACTTGTCATGACCCAAATCTAACCTTGCCGTGATGGCGCCTATCGTGATACTAGGCAATGCCTATTTTCCCAATAATACCACCAATTTAAGGTATAAGAGTTAAGTAAATCTTCTTAATATTAGAAATTTCCATGAAATCAAGTTAAACTTAAAATTTGAAAATAAAATGCGGAAAACAAGTCCCAAACATCAGGGTGTCACTAAGTCATGAGCGTCTAATTACTTAAACTATTACACAACGGTTTAATGTCAATACAACCCAAAAAGGAGAAATAGAAGGAGTAACAAGGTCATGCGGACGCTGGCAGCTACCTTGCAGTCTCCGAAGATAAGCCGACCTGGACTCAACAATCGCCGCGCTCAAACACACCTGGATCTGCACATGAAGTGCAGGGTGTAGTATGAGTACAACCGACTCAGCAAATAACAGTAATAACTAAGGAAATGAGTAGTAGTGACGAGCTAAGCAGAACAATTCCATTAATAATTTTCACATTTAAGAATAAGAAGGAGAAAAAGATAAATTTCATGAATTATCAACTACTACAAGGCAAAAGCAGATAAATGCAACGACAATAAAAATAGATGAAACCTCACAACAATGTCACTCAATCCCTCATCCATCAATGGCCATGCTCAATAGGTACATGCGCTCACTGGGGGTGTTCAGACTCCGGAGGGGCTCCTACAACCCAAGTGCTAATCTGCACGAACCACTCACGTGCTGCACGAACAACTCACGTGCTATCATATCATATCTGGATCCGCACGGACAACTCACGTGCTATGGTATCAATCTGGATCCGCACGGACAACTCACGTTCTATATTACAATATCTCACAACGAGCCCTCAACCTCACTCAGTCATGTACCTCTCTAGTCTCACAATTTTCAATAAATAGAGGAAAGCAGTCCAAATCAAAGTATTACTGTGTATTCAACAAGAAGATAACAAAGACTGAGGTAAACATGTACAAAAATCCTATGACTGGGTATAACTATTGTTAGCAGGGATAAAGCCTAAGCATGGTCTCTAACATGAAGGCAGCCCAGTTCTAACAGACAGGAAAGCATATAAACACAAATAAAGGCTATTATGCCTCACAGCCTCATAGGACGGACCAAGTCTTATTCCTTCGCGGCGTACACCCACACGCCCGTCACCTAGCATGGGTGTCACCTCCAAACAGTCACATGATATCAAATCTCCGGGTTTCATACCCTCAAAACCAGATTTAAAAGTATTACTTACCTTAACAGCGTAGAATCCTACTCCGGGATGCTCTCGCCCCTCGACTCGGTCTCCAAAAGCTCCAAATCTATGCATAATCAGTACAATACCATCAACATATGCTAAAGAAACGAATTACACAAGAAAAACTACAAAATTAGGCCAAAATCCGAAATTGGCTAAAACCCGCCCCCGGACCCGTGTCTCAAAACCCGACAAAAATTACAAAACTAGAAAGCTCATTCACTCATGAGTCTAACCATACCAAATTCATCAAAATCCGACACCGTTTAGTCCTTCAACTCCTCGCCTCAAACTCTCCAAAATCTCAAGCCCTAACCCTTCAACTTTACCCCAAATTCCCACCAATTACATGATTAAACAATGGAAAGTCATCATAAACACGAGTATTAGGGCTCAAGCAGCTTACCTCACTGATAACCCTCGAATTCCTCTCCAAAATCACTGCCCAAAGCTCAAAAACCGACTAACAATGGTGAAGAATGGGCTAAAATTCGCGAAGTGTGGTATTATACATTCTGCCCAGGTTTCTCGCACCTGCGGTCCTTAACTCGCACCTACGCGACCGCACCTGCGGTCCAAACAACCGCACCTGCGAAAATCACTTATCCGCCCAGACTCCGCACCTGCGCCTCATTCCTCGCACCTGCGGGCTCGCAGGTGCGGCCATCACCTGTGCACCTGCGCTCAAGCTCCAGCCTGCCCTTTTCGCATCTGCGATAAATCTACCGCTCCTGCGATCCTCGTACCTACAGCTCCCCATCTGCAGGTGCAGAATAACACCAACAACTCCAAAACACCATAAAACAACACTTCTAACTCAAAAATTCAATCCGTTAAATCACCTAAAACACACCCGAGGCCCTCGGGACCTCAACCAATGATACCAACCAGTCCTATACCAATATACGAACTTAGTCGAATCCTGGTAACACTCAAAACAACACCTAAGCACCAAATTAACCTCGGATTCAAACCTAAGAACTTTTAAACTTCCGAAATTCGCCAACGACGCTGAAACCTACCAAACCACGTTAGAATAACCTCAAATTTTGCACACACGTCACTGATGACACTACGAACCTACTCCAACTTCCGGAATTCCATTCTGACCCCGATACCTAATTTTCCACTGTCGACTAAAATCGCCAAATTTCCAACTTTTTCCAATTCAAGCCTAATTCTACTACGGACTTCCAAATTACATTCCGGACGCGCTCCTAATTCCAAAATCACCTAATGGGGCTATCCGAATCACAAAAATCCAAATCCGAGATCGTTCACCCATAAGTCAACATCCAATTGACTTTTCCAACTTAAGCTTCCTAATAAGAGACTAAGTGTCTCATTTCACTCCAAAACCACTCCGGACCCAAACCAACCAACTCGATACCATACAATATAGTTGAATAATACATAAAGAAGCAAAAATGGGGGAAACAGGGCTATAAGTCTCGTAACGACCGCCCGGGTCGTTACAGAGTGTGATAGAATGATACGTTTGATTTATAAAAAGAATGAGCGTGAGTAAACGTTCGGAGATATCCTTATTCGCTTACTCCATAATGGGTTGCTTGTTATGCCGAGTTTAACATCGAAGACGATGAAACTCTTCAAGATTTTTTGAGGACACTGGATGAACACCGGGACGTTCTTGTGTTGAAAATGATAGAAATGTACGTCAAGTCTGAAGACGTCGACAATATTGATGTTCCGCAAAATGTGGATAATCATCAACCATATGGTGGTGTTTTTGGAGCAGTTTTATCCGAATAGGTCTCGTATGAAAGCATCTGGCCAAATCTAAACTTATCTCCACAGGCGAATGAAGAGCGAGGACATAATTTCTCCCAATGCAGCAGCATGGAATGTCAGCAAGTTTACGTAATTCACATGCTGAGTAGTAAATTTTAATTTCCTTGTTGCAGTTGTTGACGAACAATTTTGACCCTCCCTTTTAAAATTAAATATTAAGTATAAAACCCTAATTGTTTCCCAAATACCCTGCCACTTCTCTTTCCCTTTCCTCTCACTTCTCTCTCAAACCTATCACCTAAATCAATCAAGAGAACCTTGTCCAAATTCGTGCAAGGCCTCAGATCACATAGAAATCATTCATCATGTCTCTCATATCCACAATCCTTGTTGAAATCCTTACTCATTTCACCTTTGAGAATCAAAGCCCCAAATTCGAAAACCCTAACCCATCAATCTCCAAACCTTACACAAATTTCTGCAAAGTCATCTCAATCAAAGCCTGAAATGCCTATTTGTCCTCTATTATCCCCGAATCCTGCTATTCTTTTCCATTTTTCGTGGATGGAATTCAAAAACCAAATCAAACCCTAAGACCCCGAATTGTGTTACTGGAGTCGCCCGTTCCTTCTTCTGTGTTTTCAAATCCACGACATGCACGGTCGAATTGCTTCAGTACCATCATCAATATTCTTGTCCAGAGTTCAAATGCAATAACCTCTGAACATTGTGACTTTGTCCGATGGATTCTCGCCTTCAACGACAATTCTTCATTTAGGTAAATCTTTCAACAATTTTTCCCTTTCTTCGTCTCTGATTCACTCGCCTTGCTTGCATCACTATTCCTCCATCATCTTCCGCTATCTACGCTTGAATCTGAAACCTTAGGCCATTAAATGTCACTATAAATAGGAGATTTTAATTTTCTCATCTAACATAGAAAAAAGACCTACCATCTTAAACATACATAACTAATACACCTAACTTCTTGCTGAAAAATTGAAGATATAGTAGATTTTTGCTTAAGCTTTTCGTTTGAAGTTTCGAGTTTTCACTCAATCTCTGTTATCTCTTTCGTTTGGCTCTGAGTTCATCGCTGGTAAAAATTTGAGATTTGGATCCTAAACATCTAGTGAGAACACTCATTTGGTTTGCTGCTCAAGAAGAGGTCAGTATACCTCCACCCTCTCCTTAATTTCTTCATTTAAAAATCATGAGCGTATTATTGTTCTCTTAGTTAACTGCTTTGTCTATAATGTTTATTCATCTTTTAATCACTTATTTTTCGTTCACTATGACTTGTTAATGATATATGATAGGTTTTTGTATTTGTTTCATGTTAACGTAGCTGTATGACTTTACTGACTTCAATTCCTGTATTGAACAACTTGTGTTTAAGTTGTTTTACCTGATGATTTCTCACTTTATTGCCTAAAACCTCAGTTCTTGCTCTAATGTTATGTTATAATCTTCATGATGCATTCTCAGTCCTGTTAATGTCATATTACAACTTTCATGCTCATCATGTTGCATTTTGAGTTCTGTTAATGGCTTGTTGCAACTTTCATAATCTCCATGTTGCATTTTGAGTACTATTCTACTTAATACTCTGTTATAGCCTTCATGCTCATCATGTTGCATTCTGAATTTTGTTCCACCTGATGTTATGTTATAAGTTCTCATGATTCATCATGTTATATTCTCTTGATTTATGCATTTTGGATCTTCTATAGTCATCATGTTTAACCTGCAACATCCTTCTAAGTTCTGCTATCCTACTTAGGCTTTTCTGTTTATTATGCCATATCCTTTGAGTTCTATCATGCTATACTTAGGTTTTGTCAATATAAACATGGGATGTTGTTAGATGGCTTTAGCTACGGTACATATTGTAACGACCCAAAGGGTCATCATCACCTATTTTATTACACATTCCGTACTCCCGAGGGCTTGAAAACCTCATTTGTAGTTGCCTCAATTTACATGCGTAGTCCGTGCGCGTAGCCGGACAACTTAAATATGAAATTCTGTGAAAAATGCTAAAATTTGATATTAAAATGAATAAATTTGACTTCGATCAATATTTTGGGTAAACGGACCCGGACCCGTGATTTGACGGTCTCGGAGGGTCCGTAGGAAAATATGGGACTTGGGCGTATGCCTGGAATTTAATTCCGAGGTCCCAAGCCCGAGAAATGAATTTTTGAGTAAAATTATTTTCTGAAAATATTTAAGGAAATTGAAAATGAAATCTGATTAGAAAGTGATGGTATCGGGCCCGTATTTTTGTTCCGGCGCCCGGTACAGGTCATATATATGGTTTAAGCACTTTTTGTGAAGTTTGGTTGAAATCGCATTTCGTTTGACGGGTTTCGGACTTAAAATGGAAAATTTGATGTTTTATGAAATTTGATAGAATTCATGGATTTTGAGGCCTAATTCGATGTATATGATGTTTTTTTGGCGATTTGATCGCACAGATAAGTTTGTAGGATGTTCTGGGAGTTATCTGTGAAATTTGGTATCATTCCGAGTTGTATAGGTCAATTCCGCACGTTGTTAGCGAAGTTAGAAACCTTAAAATTCCTAAGTTTGGTTCTTGAGGTTTGGGGGTGTGATTTCGAGTTTTAGCATTGTTTTGAGTGTTCCGAAGGCTCGAGCGAGTCCGTAATATGATTTGGGACTCGTTGGTATATTTGGACTAGGGATCGGGTGGGCCCAGGTGCCTTCCGGGCACCTAACGGGGCTAAAAACCAGCAAACAAGGCTGCTGGTGCACCTGCTCTGGTGTGACCGCATGTGCGGTCCCAGGCATCGCAGGTGCGATCACCAGTGACCTGGCCAGCCATCGCAGGTGCGGAGCATTTCTTGCAGGTGCGAGACCGCAGGTGCGGTCTCCACTTCGCAGGTGCGATCCCAGACCCCCTAGCCTAATTCTGCAGGTGCGAGATTCTTCTCGCAAGTGCGAGACCGCAGGTGCGAGTTCACTGTTCAGGCAATGAGTTTTAAAAATGGGTTTTAAACCCATTTTTCTCATTTTCCATCTTCTTCCTTAGGCGATTTCCTCCATTTTTAAGAGCTATCAACCAGGTCTCATAAGGTAAGTGAATTCCACCTGGAAATTTGTTTCATGCATGCATCCTAGCCTAATTAACTACATAAACTAGTGCAAAAATTCAAGAAATTGGGTAGTAACCTAGAACTTGTGATCACTTTAGAATTTTCTGTGAATTGGCCATGAAATCAAGTAAAAATCGTATATTTATGATCCTTAGGCTTTGGCTGAGTGTTCTCTTCGAGAATTTCAAGAATTCGAGCGAGCGGGCCAGGGATCGACTTTTGATGATTTTGGAAGAATGCTAGGAAATGGATAATTAGGCCATGTAATTGAATCATTGAATCCTTATTTATGTACTTCAGTTGATTATGTCTAGATAATACCATTCCGGAGTCGAATTCTAAAGGAAAGACGGTGTTAGAGGGTTGATTGCTATACTTTGGACCCGAGGTAAGTGTTTGGTCTAACCTTAGCTTGAGGGAATAGGAGTTGAGTATTATTTGCTATTTGCTAATTGTCAAATACGATGTATAGGCATGGTGACGAGTATCTATACATTGGTGTCTAGCATGACCGTGAGTCCCTATATTGTGAATATTCTGACTTTGTTGTAGTTTCTATGCCTAATTGAGGATTTCTATACGTTGTAAAGGGCATTTGAAGGGAATTGTAATCTTTAAACATCTTTGGAGCATTGGCTCAAATTAATATATGAGATAATTACATCCTTTGGAGCATTGGCTCGAGTAATAGAATAAATATGGAAATGAAAGTGAAAGAAAGAGAAAGAGTTATTGAAATGTACCCTTGCCGGGTCATCGTTGTATAGTTACCTTGCCGGGATTTAATTGTTTAATTGATGTTCCCTTGCTGGGATTTAATCGTTTAATTGATGTTCCCTTGCCGGGATTTAATTGTTTAATTGATGTTCCCTTG